>WBMY01011999.1:161949-217042 GCA_013397315.1 Donacobius atricapilla
AAAAAAAAAAAGCAGTCTCAGAGAGGAATACAGAAGAGTAACCTAAGTTTTTAAAACAAACTGTGCGCTTCTTCTTCCCTTGTTTTGCTCTGAGAATCAACCTTAAAGGTACAGAACACAATATACAGAACAGACAACTGGGGATACAGGCATCATAAAGTCACTTTAGGACACACCTTTAGACTAAGAACTGGTAGGGAGCCAGGCAGCTACTCCGGCCAAAATACAGCCCAGACTGAAGAAGCAGACCAGAACAACATACTCTAGCAACCAAAAAAATCTTAGAATTCGTTATTCAATACATATCTGTCTTTAGCATAGTTCCTAATACCAGTGTGGATCAGAATTGGACTGCTGGATCAGAATCATCTGTTTTTCAGGGACAACTGCTTTTCCTTGAGACATTGTCCACACACAAGAAGTAAAACTGCACTTTGTGGAAGGTGGTGATCAAAAGATTAAAATGAGAAACAACCTTCTAATGTGCGGTGTTTCTCATGTCCTGGATTTCAGCTAAAGCCCACAAAGCTGTGGGCAGGACTGAATAGTGCAGGAATTCAGGGTGGAGGAAAGGCACAAGTTGTGTTGTTGGAAGCTCTATCCATGCCTGATAATGCACTAAAGCTCCAAAATGTCAACACACAGGAAGAAAATCACTTTCCCCCCACTGCTTTTAACACTTTGAAATTCCTCCTTTTCATTAATTACATCATCAACTTGTTTCTGTCAGTATCTTAATCTTCCTCAAAGCCCTTTCACCCCTTTTGGGAGCACCGGCAGAACATTACACATCTAGTGTTGTCAGAGAGCCTCAGAAGGTGGCCCTGCTCATTCTAAGCTGAAGTCACTCTGGGCTACCAACTGCAGATGCACTTTTCCACAAGATTAGTCACCAACACAAGTTTAATTTCCCGTGTTTCCTATGGTACAGAGAAGTGGAGAGTGTGGAAGATAGAGAGACAAAAGAATAGGTTTAGGCTAACCTGGAACCTTGCATTTGTCTTTCCTGTCCCCATGTGTCTTTGAGGAAATCAGCAATAACTTCGGTAGTTTTACACTCCTTCTACCACTGAGCCACAAGTTATTACTGCAATGCAATTTCCAGCTAGATCCACAAAATGTGATGGACTGTGCTTCTAAGGGGAAAAATGTATGAACCAGCTGAGGTCAAAGACCCAAAGGAATTTTTATTTTAAGTGGTTTCTTTTCTTTAAAGGCCTGTTTTCAGATTCCATCCAACTTCAAATATACCACACAGTACAGAAATACAGCTGGAAATGTCCCTAAACAAATCTTCAGTACTTGGCCATCTACATTGTTGATAATGCCTTTAAAATATCAATCATACTACAACAAACAATAGTTCCTCTAGGGTTCTCTTCACGACATTATCTCACAGGGCTCAGCAGGGTTTATTTATCTCCATCATCTTATTAAGTTGAATCACAAGTTTGTCAAATGTGCCTCCCGATCAGGGCCTTAGACTACTTATATGATCAGCTAGAGCTGGATACAAGATTCTTGGCTTTCCAGTTATGACTTGTTTAGGAAATTGATATTGACATTTTCTGCATCATTTGCTGTCTCTCCAATGAATTACTTTCCTGTCTTCAATTCCCCTCAAGAAATTTCAAACTTGTAGGAGAATAAAACTAATTATAAAACCTGGCAAATTTAACTATAGGCAGAGAATCTGAGCTTCCTGTTAGAATTAATGTACCTATTGATCTGTTAAAAAATAAACTAAAACAGTCTATCACAGAAAAGAGTAAGGTGTTTGAGGTCAAACACTAATTTATCCTTTAAAGGAGGGTATAGGGTTTCTTAAACCATAGCTACGTTAACCTAGTGACTTTCCAAGACTGAATGAAAAGAATAAATAGGAATAAGGCCCTATAGAATACACAGGGAAACAACTGGTCAAATGAAACCATTTTTTTCTTTACACAGACAGAACTCCCTGTAATAATACAGAGATGATGCAAAGCATTCATTCTTCTCAGGGACCCATGCTAAACTGCCTAGTGACAAGCCTTTTTTTTTTTTTCTAGACCATGTAGGCTAACAAAGTTTATTTTAAAGGAGTCTTAATTCTGTAATGTACCTTCTGTGAACTTTTGTCCTCTTCCCCAATCTTTCCTCAATGCAGCTGCTGCTATTACACAAGTTAGGAAGAAAAGGTCTGCTTTAGATTTTCAGTATCAAAGACAAAGCAAATCAATTCTAATTTTTCAGGAGATGAAACCACTGATGCAGAAGGTTATTAAATACTGTCTGCTTTTCAGTGGCACTGGAGCCCAGAATAAAGGATCTTACAAAATGACAATCACTGAGATTGAGAAAACAAAGAGAAAGGAAAAGTTTCTGCTCAGGAGGGGACACTGAATATATTTACAAAAGGGACATCCTCTTAATTAATCCCTTATTACTGATTATATCCACTGAGTACCTAGGTGCTATCCCAGTGATGCAAATACTTACACAATAGAGGAATTTACTACCCAAAATTCCAAAGTAAAATTAATCTTTGCTGCTAGCTGTCCTCCACTAGCATCACTATATTCTTGTGGTTTAATTTCAAATTTAAAAAATCGAACAAACAAACTGATATTTTCACTTCAACTGATCCAGTCATGTTTCTTTCTGGTATCTTGCGCTATGGAATCTTTGTCACAATAACAACCACAAAAACATATTCAAAATGATCAAAATTCTCCTAAGTTACTATGTCAAATAGAAGCAACAAACGTATTGCATAGACGAAACCCAAAAGCAATGTTAAACAAAAGAGCAGGAAATCTGAAATTGGCATCTATGATTTAGGTCTGACACTGGACCACAATCTGCAAAGATGGCACATAGCAATTTACACATTAATGCTTTCTGCATCATTTGGAAAGCCTTATCTGTGTAGCTGCCAGTCCCTTATTCTTGTTGGGCTCTTCATAACACCCCTGAAATTTTATTTCCCTAATCAAAACCACTTGTGTGAATATATTACATATTCATCACAATTCTATGTCAAGACCTAAAAGTATCCGTTTGGTTTACCTTCCCTTTTCTTGCTAATTTTCTTTCTCTATCTGTTCTCTTTCCTTTTATCCTTTAGTTGCCTTTGCTTAGCAAGTATTGGGTTTATCCAGACAAGACCATTTTTCACTGAGCCTGTGACCAATGAGGCAGTCAAGAGCATTGACCTAAACAGTTTGACATTCATTCAAGTTTGTCAGGTCACAAAATTCCTGGTAAGACTTAGAGCTGAGCCCGTGTTTCTGCAGAGGCAATACAACAGCAAAAGGCTGAATGAAAAACAAACAAAAAGGATATTTTTTTCACTTTTATTATTGGCTTCCTCTCCTTTTTCCTGCATTTGTCTTCTTTTCACATAAAAGAAGTAAGCTTGACTTCAGTAATAGCTCTGGCCCTTCTCAAATAACTGTCTCTATTAACTCTCACTTAGCTAATCATCCCTGAAAGGAACATTTTTTATTATCTCAAAATAGATTGTGTTAGTTGTTGCTAGAAACAGCAATTCCTTTTTTCTCCTGTATCTTTGGAATTCATTTAAAAGACCTGCCATCATGCACTGCCCTTGGGATTAAACTGGCTGCTGTACACAACAAAGGGCAAGCCCTGCTTTGCTGGCCAGTGGCATGGGCTACCCGCAACTCTCTTGCTCTGTATTTGAACTCAGTTTGTCTCCCTCCAAAACAATGCTGTTTCTCTAATACAACACTGTGTAAATTAATTTTCAACATCTACACATTTAAACCAGGTGACCTAGTTTATTTTTCTAAACTCACCATGTTCCATAGACTGAAACCAGAAATGGATAGTCGAATATCAAGTTGTCTTACATAAATGCTTTAGCAGGCTCATTAGTCAATACATACATTCACTTCCAAAGTTCATGGAAATTAATATGAACGAACTGATTCTAAGATGTGGAACTAATAATAAAGAGTATTACCCAAACTACAGTTGTTAACAAAACTGTAATTAGGATTTCAACAATCCGACTTACTATCTAAATTTCAACAGTCATCTTTTTATGGTCATGTTAATTAGGAGTACATTATGAAGTAAGCAGTACCATATGCTTCCAGTAAAAATTACATTGTGAAGTTATCTTGCCTTCAGTATATTACATACAATGATGAAAAGTAGCCTTTCTAAAGCAACTTGCTTGCTATCAAAACTTATGTAATATTTTAAGCTTTTTAAAATGTAAAGAATAATTTTCACAGGCTCAGTATTTAATCAGTGTTGAAATTTTGAAAGTTATCCCTGTATGAAAATATAGCCTGCCTTGGTCACTCTAAAACAGAGCCCTGCTCTGAGCACAGCTGCTGCCTCAGTTTGGGTTCCTGTGCAAGCTCCCTGTGAGTGCACCCAGGGACTGCCCCACACTGCCTGCTCTGGGGCTGGGGACATGCTCCAGGTCACAGGTGGCACTACAGCCCTGACCTGGTGCCCTGGCCATGTGCCCTCAATGCCCACTTGCCCAGTCTGCAGCACAGCCTGCACACAGGTGTGTTGTGAGAAAGGCTGGGGCACGCCTGCCAAAGGCCAGGTAAATGGCAGCCAATGCTCTCTGCCTGCCCACAAACCGAGTTATTTCACACCAGGCAAGGTGGCGAGGCAGGAGTTACTCTTGATAAACCCACGCTGTCTCTGCACAATCACCTCTTCTCTTTAAAGTGCCCAGAAATGCTGTTCTGAGAGGACCCAGCTTATGACTTGACCTGGGACAGACCGTGCAGGGAGTTACTTTCTGCTGCCTTCAGACAACAGCACTCAGACCACACTTTGCCTAGAAGATCATTTAATACTACATACATTATATGCAATATAAATATAATATAGCTGAACATAGCCTGTCCAGCTCTGAAATCAGATTCAAAACTTGCAAATGCTGAAGTTAATTTTTGCATTGAGTGTTCACATCATTTGTGAGCCACTGAAAGCTGCTACTGCGTTAAGTGACAGGACATCTCTATTATCTGCTACAGCTATATTAAATATTTTTGTTAGCTGAATGACAAAATTTTGATTCTTGTAACTATACTTCAATCAGTGTGACAAGTATATAAAATTTAAATTGACTGTCTTATGATAAGGTCATTTGGAATGGCTAACAGCAAAATGCAAACCTGGCATCCAAGACAATTAGGAAACATTTCTCTTATTCTACCTATGTGACCTATGTGTATTTTGCATAAAAGTCACACGAAGATCACCTGTTATTCTGCAATATCAACATCCATCAAATGACAACACCTTCCATCATCAACGGTTTGCTATAACGGAAATAGAATCCCTGAAATACAATGTTCTAGAAGGATAAATGACTCCCACTTTGAAAATAAATTTCCCTGCTTCACCTCAATGTTTATTTCCTGTGAGTGCCAAGGGATACTGAGACATTCATCCAGTAGTGGGAGGACATTATCCCATTGCAGTGTTCTGTTCTGATACTCTCTCTTAAATAATCTAAGGTCTATTACCAACATCCCTGATCTACAAAGCTTCATCTTCCAGTATGTGTACTGTGTACACTGGGATCAATCCTGGAAGATACTCACATGATGGAGCCTTTTAGAGAAGCTTGAAAAAAGGTTTCGCTATTTTGTGGCTTTCTGTCCTTAGCTGTGTGAGACTGAGACACTAACTCAGCCTGGCAGGGAATCTAAATAGTTTATTTAAAGTAATGAGCTGGTTTTATGCCGTTTTTCAAGGGACAGTATTTCCTGACACAGTAATTCTCCGTATGTGACCTATCCCATGTTGGCAGGTCAGCAACATGGGTTCCAGACGTCCTTCTATGGGGTGATCATGTGTTGTTAACCCATCTGGCAGCTTCTGACACATTCCTCTCTGCAGGGCTCTGCCCCTGGCACCTCCTGCCCATACGGTCAGGGAGAGACAAGTTGCTCTGTGCCGCTGGGTGCCCCTCTCTGTGCCACTGTGTGCATCTCTCCGTGCCGCCACGAGTTTCTGCAGTGTGTCCCACAGCCCAACTCCATCCCATCTCCTCCCACACTTAGCCAAAATCAAATGTGAAGAAAAAAAAAAATAGGGACACACTCATGTTTTTAATGATTAATTTAAATAAGGGTCAATGGTAAATTTTTAATCAGTTTAAGAAATTTGATTTTTGAAGGCTTCTTATTGTGCTCACTTTAAGGTCATGAATATAAAAGTTTATTTATTAATTTTAGTGATTTTAGTTGTTTCAACTCAGAAAACTATTCTGTGAATTCGCAATTGCGCTCCGACCTGCAGAGATATGAGCAAAATTCACGCCTTTTCTAGAATGAAGCATTTAGCTGAATGCTTTCCTCTGACACAGAATATAATGAAGCCCAGAGTACTGAAAGTATGCTCAGGGTGTACAATAACATCAGCATTTCAGCTTCAAAAAAGGCCTCTGACCTTCCCTTTCATACCTGTCACTTTCAGATCCAGAGAAATTGGTCTAAACATTCTTCTAACCTCACCTATTCAGACCGGCTGCAGGATCAGGGTCACATAGATACAACTGGCAAAAAAAGAAGAAAATCTTTATTCCACCAGATACTGCAAGAAAAATATGCTACATCTCCTTGAAGGAAGTCTGTCGATTCCGTTATAGGGCTTATTATCAAATAGTATCAGGAATAAAATTGGATGTTTTTTGTCACACAAAGGACATGGTAGCATGTTCCTAGGTGTGCACTGCCTTTTCATGTTTTTCTCATCACAGAAGCCATGCAGATTTATTTATTCATGCAGAACTTGAAAACAGTAAACACAAATTTGGGTCCCAACTAAGTCACTAGTTAAATAAAGATATGGGAGTCTACATCTACTTGGAAACATGCAAATCAAATACTAACAGAATACTAAGAACAATATCTTCATCTTCCAGTATTCTGAACCTCAGAGAATTTTCCCTATTCTTTTCCGTGTTATAAATTTTATTCTTCCATATCCATTATCATGGAAGTGTAAAATAGGTGTCCTCTCTCTTCAGGTTTAGTTGAAAACAACCTCTCCAACCTGCTTTGAGCCTTTTTTCTCTGATTGGTCCTACTTCAGGGTTGAAGCTTCCTTATTTTAAAAATTTGGTTGTTAAAGCATTCCACAATACACCCACACCACAGTGAAGATTTTATTTTTAAGGTTTAACTAAGATTCACCAGCAGTTCCTACACCAGTGGAGTTTCAGTCTCTAGATGCTTATAATCACTTAGTTTCATAGATTTTGAATACAGTCAACCTGGACATAATTTCCAATTAAAAATAAAATAATAATGTAAATTTCATATCCACATAAGACCAAGAGGAAAAAAAGCAAAACAGGAAAACCAGAAGAAAACCAGAAAAGATGCTGCCACTGAAAGCAAAATCAAGGTTTTTGCCTGACCTAGAAGTATTTAAAACATACGCATTTAATTTGATGTGTGCATGGAAGTATTTTCGGTTCCACAGAATCTCTTTAAAGTTAATATAAAACTTGAAACCATTTCTATGTTTCTGCACATACAGAAAAACGTATATATTCCTCTTTCTGCATTTGGCAGGGGAAGTCTTCAAGGACTATAGTTTGGCAGAAATAACAAAACTTCACCCGAAGTATTAATGTCGCCAAAACAAAAGAAGGGCCTAAACCAAAAAAAACTGGGCTGATGCATGAAACACCAACATCAAACTGATTTTCAAAGTGCGACATAACAAGCCAGCTGGAGAGGAGAGCCCTTACGCTCTGTGGACTGAAATATGCAGCATCCATGTCACTAGAAAATCACCGGAAATTCTGACATTTCAAAAACTGCTCTTCTGCATAAACATCCTTTATGAGATTTAAAAAACAGTTATAAACTACTACTTCTTTCTTCAGGATTTCTGTTGTGTTTCTAAACTCTCAGTACTTACTGTAATTTCAACTTTGTTTACCAATTCTTGCCCCACAAGTAAGTCTACACCTGAAGAGATCTACAAGAAATACTAGAAAGAATTTCAACAACCTCATCACTGATACATTATATTTGCCAGATTGACAGCCTTCGAACTTTCTACTTCAGAAGTCAGATGTCTCCATAGCACTTGCTTATTTTCCCTGATATTAACGGTATATATTTATTTTTAATTTAATTTCCTAGCAATTTTAATTTAATTTCCTAGCAATTTTGACAACATACCGCCACAGCTCCTGTAAAGTCATAACATCTAGTGCATGCAATAAAGCATCTTCAAAGAAAACAGTGACACATTTTTAAAAAGAAAACAAAAATTCAAGCTTACATACTCGGGTTTATTTTTTAAGCAACTAAGCTTTAGAATGTTAAATGGTAAAACTAAGATGCAGAAGAAGGGCACAGTAAGTAAATACAAGTTAGGACAACAGGATGCTTTAACCTGTGGCACCTTTCACATCATCTTAAAAAAGTTAAGACTCTGCAGCAAAGTACTTTTAAGAGATCATTATGGATTACGCCAACATCATGCTACATTTCACTGAAAATGCACCTACCTCTGGGATAAGCACACACATCCATTTAAAGAGTACATCCTCTGCAAAGTAGTTAAAGGAAGTTTCCAAAATTGCAGTGACACAACAGCAAACTGAGCTTAATTGGCCTACCATGTACATCCTTGCAAGCCTCAGCACCAATTAAGTGTGATAAATTTGTGTTTATTGTGCAGATTCCTGGGACAGCAGAAACAAACTGAGTGATGGGGTTCAGTTGTGGCTGTGTCATAAACCATGGGGGCATGAACATCTCTGAAACCAGGAAGGCCTGAAAGCCCTGAGCACCTCCAGCTGTCAGTGTGCTCCAGGTCACAGCCAGTGAGGGGATGATAATATTATATATGATAGTATTATCATTCGCGTATGGTTTGCCTGGGGAAACTTTGCCCCAGGACTTCAGAACAGAATGAATCTATGATCATCTGCATCAGATACCTGAAGGGCACAAAAGTGCAGAAGTATGTGCAGAAATACTAGGGCTGGAAATAGGTATTGTATGACCTCTGTATTATTACCCTAAAAGCAAGCAAAAACCCAAAGGTGGCCCTTGTAACCCCATTACCCTCTGCTAGACTGGGAAACCACCAGCACCCAACTCCTGGCACACCACCACGCTAAATATTTATGTAAAACTTCATTAGCAATTCAAGGAATGCAAATTGTGTGGTAATTTGTAGATGTTCCTCCCTAATTTTAAAGTACCACAATGCAGCACTATGAATTATATGAGTAAATCTGTGATATAGCCCAAGGAGAATAGACAATATGTTTACATAACTCTGTTAAGATCAATAAGGCTTGAATAATAACTGAACCCATGAGGACATAAAGAGACTTCAGGGAACCTACTTTTACTATTAAGGAACTGCCTTTGCACCTAATTTAAACATACAGTAGACAAACTATTACATTTCTGGGATCCCAATTGTTTTGTTCTATATTTAACATTTGTAACAGCTCTTACAAGTCCAAAATTAATAATTGATAATCCACTATTTGGAAAAATAACCTAAAGTTTCTAAGAGATGTATAATTTGCCCATACAGATTAATTTCCTTTTTCATGAAGTATTTTCTGAACTGCCACAGGAGCATCTTAACAACACTTATTCTCTGACATTAATAGTAAAGCCTTAAAATCAATAGGCGTAAACATGTATAGATAAATAATACCTCTTACACTGCTTCCTGATATTAGCAGTGTACTTCTAGCAGAGAAGTATATTAAAAGGGGTAAGTTACAAATAAAATAATTATAATTAATCATCTTAATTGTTCAGTTGCTTATTCCATTAGGACTCCATAAAGCACACTTATATACAGCTGAACTAACCCTAAAACTCCATTCTATGTTAATCTTCCTATTTTTCAAGGTGAGTTTTTTCTTAAATTAGTGCCAGGGTTCATCTACAGAACAGGACCCAGAGGAAGATACCCCCTAAAAACCCCAAACGTTTGCTGCCATACCTGTTGGGCTCAAATTCTCCACAACTTCTGCAACCACAATCATAACTATCATTTTTTGCACATTATAAAGTAAAAAATTGCCACTAAGTATGATCTAGAAACTCAGCAGCCTCATGTATTATGGTGTTTTGCTTCTTCTCATCCTAAAGAGTCCAACTTTTATTCTTCCCCAGCTCAAATTACATATTTGCTTACAGCAATCTGGGTATGTTTTCCTCTCAGTGCCTTTTATTGAGCTTTACCTCCCACTCCAGGCAGTCACTTCCTCAGAATAGGAAACCAGCTGTGTTTGTGGCTGCACCTGCAGAGTTCCTGCCCCTCCCATCTCACTGGGATGTTCCATCCACCTGAACCCAGCTCATGGCAGGGAAGCACAGCAATTCCTCACCTGCTGCCCACAGCCAGCACCTGGAGGGGTTTTTTGGCATTTAGTCACTTGATGAGCCACATGCTAAGCTGCTTGTACTCAGATTTCTTAGAGGAAGCCTTTGGGCTTTGTTTGAGATATCATCCCTGGAAGCACTGCTGGATGTAAACCAACCTAATTGCCAACAAGCAAAGATTTCCTTCCTGTCTTCCTTTGCTACCCTTCTTGCTGCAGTGACTGGGGGAGAGGGAAGCCTTCTCTCTTCCAAATCCTCCTCCAGCTCGGCTCACAAATGCCCACACAGATGGGATTCTGCCAGGGAACAGCAGCACCAGCCCAAGGTGATCTCTGCCAGGTTTACTCACGTTTGCAGAAGTTTCTGAGGCATGTGATGTGGATTTTAACCACAGAAAACTTACACATAGGCAAAACCAAAGCCCTGCTGAGCAGAGCTTGCTCAGCCCATGCCAGAGCTCCAAGATTTCAGGTTCCCAGCTGGAAGAGGAGATGCACGAGGAGATGGTGAGTGTTTGGGATCCAGGGCCTGTCCTGGGCAGGGGCACACCACCATGCCAAACTCTCCCATCTGCCTAACTCTCTGCTCCTTCTATTTTCTAGGATAAAGAATCTTCTCAGAAAGGCTGCAAAATTCAATTTTGTAACATCGTTGAAGGATCCTGGGATGGCTCTAACTGCAGCCATTCTACATCACTACATCTTGAAAAAAACCAAGGAGCTACTTTGGCACTGTTTGACTGCAGATTCCAAAGGGAAACACTGCACTGGAGACATTCCATTTAAATTAACACATACTTTTTGCTGTTCAACACCATGGGCTTCAGAATTCCTAACGTTCAAAAAAACCTAGAAGTTGTCAGATTATTCAGAGGATGTAGTGGAGCATGCATTTTATATTTATTCTGCAAAAACCTCCACACACATAGCAGGCCATCACATTCCAGCAAAAATATCTCCGTAGAAACAAGATTGAAACAAATAGTCAAAAGGAACATTAAAGAGCAAAGCACCAAGAGCTTGCTCTTCTAAAGTTATCAGTTTTCATCACTGAAGTGGAGGGATGAGAGACAGAAGAGGAAATGCCAGATGCAGTCATGTAAACCAAGCTATGGATCTGGGAATGGCAACCAAACACTGCAGTTAGCAGACAGACAAGGATGCTGACTGAAATATTAAATCTCTGGCTACTTTCACATTAAATATTGATATTTACTCATGCTTATCAATGCTGCTGGTTACAGGTTTATTCTAAAAAACAAAAAAAAAAACCAAAACCCACCACCCCCAGCACATGTTTAAGTGTTCAGATTGTGAAACATATTTATCTGAACTTCAGTTAAGTGTTGATCAAAGGATGCTTTATACAAGGAATGTTCATACATTAACTTCTCAACTTTGAATTTCATCAGTGAAGAAAAACACCAACAAGGTCCAAAGCTGTCAACCAATTCTACATAAACAATTACAGCATCCCATGAAGCCAAAACATACATTCACTATATACACAAGAATTATCACAGAGCACTCCAGGATATCTTATTGTCTAGTGCAATAGAATTATCTCAACATTTATTTTGTTACATATTATTAGTATTGCAAGAGCACCAAAATTAGGGTCCTCTGAAACCCCAGATAAAATTTCTCATGGTAGAGGTAAAAGTCAAATTTTCCGGCATGTACAAAAGGCCCCTGGTTCAACACGTTGTGGAAACTCCAGTCTCTTAGCACCCCTATGGAGCTAAATCTCTGCTTCTGTTGTTGCCCAAATCCCAAATGGTCTGCAAATTGCATTCAAAATTTTATGATCATTTTAAACAGTTCTGTCTCCTCTTTCCATTTAAGATGAAGGTATTTAAAATCTACCACACAGGTCTTATCCTTAAACTATGTTCATCTATAACCTAGGGCTTGTGAGATGAAGAAACGCCTGCAGAAAGTGCAAAGTTATGACACGTTTCCCTGTGCAGCCATTTAAAGGTTCAAATATAGCACTTCATCCATTTTAATAACAGCTTTAGGAAACTGAAGTAAAAAAATCCCTGTACAACTTTTAAAACTGAACTCTCTCATAACCTACAAAACATTACTATGAAACAGCTGTGCTGCTTTTTCCAAGAATCACTACCTTTCCTCCTTTTCAACAACCTAAATAAAACCAAAAATAAGGATGAAAAAGAAAATAGAAAATTCACACACATTTGATTTCCCTCACTTTTACCCTTTGACTCCCTTTGTACTTAACACATTACTACTGACTACTTTCTCATCTAAGAACACCATTCTCCTGTCCTTAAAATGACCATGTAATAATTATGTTAGATTTAAAGCTCCCTGAAATACAATGATAGCTTTTCTTTTACATTCATAGTACAGCTAAAATAATACAGCAGGTCTAATTTTCTCCCGCATTTCAATGGGGAAACAATCTATTACAAGAGCAGATTAAAAGAAATGTTCAGGGGAAATGCTGAGGACAAACACTCCTTCTGAGCTTTACCTTCCCACAGAACTGACAAAAGCCTGGGGGCTCCCCACACAGCTGACCTGCCCTTGCTCCCAGCATCCCGGAGCTTGGCTGAACTGGGGACCACTGGCACAAATGGAAGCCAGAGAGCCCCTGGGCAATGTGGTGTGGCCAGCTTTTTACCCCACACCCCATCTTGGGGCTGCTGCTCCCCAAAGGAAGAGAAGTCTAGAAAACAAACTCACCAACACCCAAGATGCTGCAGAAAAGTCCAGGTTGCTGAGGTTCCTCATACATTGTGTGACAAGGAAACTCTGCGCTACCCAAGGCCAGGAGCCCTGGCTGTGGGCAATTGGCTAATGGGCACCAGCTGGCACTGCCCATTCACACCTGCACCATTGCCTGCAAAACCTCCAGACCCAACAGTATGTGGCACAGTTATTTCCACTGC
Organism: Donacobius atricapilla; assembly: GCA_013397315.1. Classification (NCBI taxonomy): domain Eukaryota; kingdom Metazoa; phylum Chordata; class Aves; order Passeriformes; family Mimidae; genus Donacobius; species Donacobius atricapilla. The sequence goes on from WBMY01011999.1 coordinate 175,231, forward strand.
AAACGCCTGTGACTTAAAAACAGTCTGTCCCAGGAAAAAAGTTGAGAAGAAATACTAAGAAAGTTAGTCAATTCAATTAGCTTAAAAATTCTGTTTGCTTCATCTGCTATATCAGTGCTTTACAGCAAAGCCAAAGATGGTTCTTCAGGCAATAGAGATGAAACTGGTTGTCATTTCCAAGTGGGCAGGGGGTTAAAATCTTTTTTTTTTTTTCCAAATGAATGAGAACTAAGAATTCAGTATGTACATTTTGCGATATCCATCATTAATACAGCATGATTTGATAACATGAAATGGGAGACCAGGAGTGCCTTATGTCACTGCTATGCATGATGGAAGCCATGCAGGACAGGCCCAATGCCACCAGCACGGTACTGACTCTGTCCCCACAACCAACCTGCTGTGGGCACTCTGCCATGCACCAGCTTCTGAAAGGATCCTGGGTGCTGTCTAGGAAATGTAAGATAAAGGTTCTTTAACTAATTGGTATTTCTCCTTGGATGAACCAAGCAGAATGGTTCCATTTGCTTCAGAATTAAACCAGAACTGAAGACATGGCGTGAGCCCTCTAAAACAAAGTGATTTTGCAATAGGGAGGTCAACACAGTTTGTGAATGTTGAGGTTCTCCAACTCTTAAGTTAGAATGATTTTATATATTGCTACAAATACTTAACAGCTCCCTGGAAGATTAAATTAATTCCTTACTCCTCAGATATCGATTTGTCACTTACCTTTGGTCTACTCTGAAAACAGCAAAGTATACTTTACAGCTTCCAGACAGGACATATTCTGGGATATTTATTTTAGTTTTAGAACTGCAGTGAGGAAACATAAATTGAAAAGAAGCCTGAATATTCTAAATAGTCTTCATGGGTTTGGTATTTTTAAATTTTTACACCTCAGCAAAATTTGTTGCATGAGAGGAGAAAACCCCACAAGGTGATCACAGCTGAAATCATTTCACATTGTCACAGCAACACTGTGTTAAATGCCACTGAATCAGGTGAGCAGAGGGGTGCTATTAAGGGGGCTCAGATGGCTGGCCAGCCAAGGCAGTGCTATTGCTGCACAAATGATTCTAAAGGTGTAGATGTTGTTCTTTTTTCATTTATTCTTCCTGCGTGCTTGCCCTTTAGCACACAAAGTGCAGTTTTGTTGCTGTGTTTGGGCACAGGACAGGTTCTGCAGTGCCAGTGCTTCCACAGTGAATTCCTCACAGCTCTTTCCAGCTTCCACACAGGCATAGCCACCTCTGTGAGCAGGTTGGAGGGAATCTCCAATATGTACACAGGGTTATCTGTAGGCAACAAGGGGGCATTTGTAGGAAAGGTTCTTAGGTGGTTACACCAGTACCTACAGATTTGTTCACACTTGCACACCCCTTCCTCATTGTGTCAGTCTGAATGCAGCCAAGCGAAAATCAGGAAAGACAGTTCTCTTAACTTTTTGTACCACAGCCCTAAAAAATACTCTTGCTTTACAAATCTGTGCTTTTATACTGAGAGCAATTTCATAGAGACACCATGTATACCTCTCACTGCAGCCCTACCTTCAATGATGGTTTAAAGGAAGGTGGGTAAATGCTTGCCTTTGCATTCACTGTGTACACAATTATTTTAGCTTGAATACCAAGTTTAAAAAATTGCCTCTAAAATATACATGGCGTCTTTCAGATGACAAATAAAGCAGTGTAGAAAGGCAGAGATTTCCAATGAACTGCCTCTAAAGCAGACAGTTCTGGCACATTTGAAGGAACAGGCCTCAGTCTGATGGAGCTCAGTTTGCTTTTGCTTACTGCTAACTCAGTTTCATAGGAATGATTTATCCCATGCTCAGAAATATTCTGTTGAGGAAAAAACCCATGCCTTTTGGCATCTGAAAACACTAGAATACCACATCTATACAGACAGTCCTTCCTCACAATTCTTTGTGCAAAGACTAGGTAGCTCTTCTCTATAGAGCATAAAAAAGGGCAGGCGCCTTTTCACAAAGTTCTCACTTTTGCACCTGCCTTAATTCAGACATGAAATCACAGAATAGCTGACGAGTGCAAACAGTCACTTTAACGTATTACTTGCTACATCAGTGATCTCATCAGTGACTGTCAAGTGTTGAGGGTCAGGGCCAAGTGAAAAGCTTTCCTCCCACACCAGTAACTCCTTGACACATAGGAGACCATGCTCAAGCAGAACCTGAGTGCTGGAGTCTAACCTGGCCATCTAACATGAAAAGTTAAGCAATTCTTTGTTGACAGTCATTATTTCCATATGTTGTGGAAGACAATTCCTAGCTGGACTAACTAATTGTTCATACTCCTGTATTTCCCTGGCCCGATGGCAGCATTGCAGGAGCTGTGTATCACAGGATGCCATGCTCTCCTCCACACAAGGCCCTGAGCTTTGCCTCCCTGAGGCACATTTGCATTTGGAGGCTCACCAGAGCATGGCCCTGGCAGGCTGCTGACAGGACTTCCAAAGAGGAAATGATCTGACAACAATACATCAGCTCTGAGCTGCTAACACAGCGCTTTTGTGACTGCACGGCTCAGTCCAGCTCTGAATCAGGGTTGTATCCCTACCTTGGTCTAAGGAAATATACACACACTCCTAATGCAAGTGGAAAAGCTGATGGGGGAAAATATTGATTTTATTTTAACCCTTGCTCCAATTCATTTAGTGAGAAATGATGCTGCGCTGAACACATACCCCAAACTTTGCCTTTCTAGGTTCTACCTGTCTAAATTAATGTCCTGGGCACTGTGGCAGCTACACAGCTTAGATGAGGCCATGTCAATACGCTTCACTCATTTAGGACTTACCACAGCCCTTGGCTTAAGGGTTTTCTCCTTCTGCTATGTTTGTAGAGGAAAGAAAACACAGGTATTGTGGGGCACTATGTGGTGTGAGATTCCTCTGTACCTAAAGACTCCTGCCTTTTCATGCACTTACAGCTTAAGATAAACATTCTCATTATTTTAATTTGGTTGAAGTGACCAAACTACTAGCTTTAAACTGATAAAAGGGTGTGGGGAAAAAAAAACTCCCATTCTTCAAATCAGTTTCCAAAAGAGATGGTAGGGATGCTACAAAGTAATTTCAAAAGGTCCAGCCCATCTTTTGTAGCATTTGTTATCTGGATTCATTCCTATGATCAGGTAGAGGAACTGCTCAGTTTGATGCCTGCCAAGCATGGTTTTGGTAGAAACATCACTGTAAACTCAAAGGCTGAAATTTCCAAAGCCAGACAGACATCTGGATTGAATATTTTAAAGCTACTTATTGTCCCTCAGAGTAAAATTCTTTCAGGAAGACAAGAGTTTTAATGCACTTCACTGCCTCTGGCTATGTTACTACTCCTTCAAGTTAAAATGGTGAAATTTCATTTAAACCCATAAGATTTTGTGATTCCACGCCTAAGGTGATCATACTAACAATGACTTTTTTTTCCTGTGGTCCATTTACAAATTATGACAACAAGCATAACCTAAGATGGCACAAACACTAAAAAACTTTTTATATTGTGTAGGCTAATTGACCTTTTATCAGGCATTAAATGTAATACATATTTCATATTATTATTTCAAGTAAAAAGTTTCAGGAAATGAAAGCAGCTATCTGCATTTTTAATGACACTAATGTGCATTTTAGTTCTGCCTGTCAGTGCACAATTAATTCAAAAGGTTCTGCTAGAAGATACAAATAATAATCAAAAGACTAACAAAGTGGTACCTCAAATAAGGGCAGATAACCATAAGTTGTTAAATGGACTGTCTATTTAGGCAGAAAACTGAACTCTTCTCAGGGCTATACCTTTATAAAAGCAAATATAAATCTGCTAGAGATCCCTCTGTAGAGTAAGCACAGAATAAGGGGGTAAAGATGTTTGGAAATAATTCTCTTCAGGAGCTATAAGAAAATGCTACAGGAAGAAGGAGATGTCTGAGAGGTTTGATATGGGGACTTCTGTTTTACCATCTACTGATTCTGCTTGGCTTGTGCCAAGCTGTGCATCAGCTAGGCTCTATTTTGAAAAAGATGGCATTAAGGTGATTTGGCTGTTTGTCATAGGCGCCAGGGAGGGCTTAGTCACTGATGTGTGATTTCCTGTGTTGTTCCCTGGGAAACAGTGATGCAGCCAAGAAATGATGACCATTCTGTGGTTTGTCTTAGAAGTGAAGTAGCATAGCCAAAACTTGAGAAAATACATCTAATCCACTATTCTTAAAATACAGTGCCATTTGTCAGTGAGGGGCGCAGGGCCATGGGGACAGTGTTCTGCAATCCAAGTGTCCTCATGATATTATGTTAGAAGACTTTTTACATGTGAAAAAGGGGAGGGGGAGCAGTTGGTCTTATCAGATTTTTAAAACCTTTTCTCATTCCATCTCCTTGTTATTCTACCAAAGGAATTTATTATTGTTATTGCTATTATTTGGGGGAGGGCGGTACTTCAGCCAGTTTCCTACGGTGTATTTCAAACATGTTCCCTGGGATGTGGGGCATGTTAGAAAACAATGAATGGCTTATCCTAAAAATCTGTTCCATGTGAAAGATTAAGCAAGTACTAGTGCCAGTTAAAAGCTGCTTCACAAAAACTCCAGCTCCTCCACTAGGACACTGAAACCTTCCACTGCATAAAAACAAAAGGGAATTTAGATTCAGGTCCTAATTCATGGTGCTACCTGAAGGCCTTCTAGCAGCCTGAAAACTTGTCAGGTTATTAATACCTCTTAAACGACGTCACTGCTGAAGTACCTACATTTTCCATTATTCTTCTTTGCTAATGTCCTCTTGTAAATGTCAGCCTGAGCAACAGCAAAGTAGTGTAATACTCAATGAGATCTATATCAATACAAACAAAAGGAAAAAAAACCCTTCATATCAACAGAAAAAAAAAGAAAGATGGTGGTTTTCACAACTCTGATTAGAATGGTATCAATATTTTATCTCTTCCCTCTACAATTTTCACTATTTTATTGCATCTTTCTATTTTCTACTTGATTTTTTCTCCTAATTAAATTTATTTTCTGTTTTATCTTTCAGCTACATCTACAATTTACAATCTTTCATGCCAGAAGCACAATTTCTTTGCCTTTCTCTATTCTCTTCTGGCAGGTTTAGTATTAGAAATCATAAGAAAAGGGGAAGGAGTATAATGGCAATAGGCAGATGATTGATCATTAGGATTATAGGCTAATAGGCCATGTCAAATTCTGTAAGAAAATTTATGAAACCCTGTCTGTGTTTTAGTGAGCTCCAAATGTTACATTAGAAAAATTATGACAGGTGATAAGTGACAGTATTAGTATGGTGATAAAAGTAACTGGAAATAGTACAGTGACCTTAAAGGTTACGCACTAAAAACCAGAATTCAGACAGAAAATAACCTGAGCTACTTGAGACTTGCAGCCAACAAGTCAAGTTTTCTTTATTGTTACAGGGGTTTTTTGGCTCTATCCTCTGGTATTCAATGTGAAATAGGACAGGAAAAGCATACTAGTTAGACTTGAGTGAAGTCTCTGAGTTGCTCAAATGATACAAGGCGCTGCCAGCAGAAACCTTTCTGAAAGCTGTTCCTGTGAGGAAAAAACTTCTGTAATGCTTCAAACAGTGCTGAACCAGCCAATAGCTCCAAGTCTCCTGCAAGGGATTTTAGGTGGGATACAGATAATTCATCCCTGAATATCATCTTGCATATGTTTGTCCTTCATCCCTTGATTTTCCTGGTAGTTCCTAATAAAGGATTATCCATTCAGTAACCCAGCTAAATGAACACTGAACACGTGAGCAGCTGGAGAGTTTTCCAGTGGTTTTATTTAAAGACAATTTTGTCTCCACAAAAAGGAGAGGAATAGGGCATCCAGGCAGAGTCACTGCCATCTGCAGGGAGACGCTGTGTTCTGGTTCTTCATTTCTCTGAAGCACAAACTAATAGCTCTGCTCAAGAAGTTTGATTGTGTACAGGAACATCTGACAGGATGGAAAGCACCAGGTTAGTAACTGCAGCTCATCTCTCCAGCACCAGACTACAGCAGATTCAGAGCTGTACCCACAGTGATGTTGATGAGAGCCCTGGGAAAAGAACTCCGAAGTGTATCTTTTCCTCCTCCTGCAGCACAGGAGTGCTGAGGTCACACAGAAATCTCTCACCTAAACAAGATGCCAGTGCAGGAGGCCCAAAAGCTGTGAGCATTCCAGTGATGCAACTTATTTCTGGGACTCTGAAATGTCTCCACTCAATAAAAAAAGGCTGATATGCCTAATTTTTCTAAAGCAGAGTAGGTCATCCTTTTTCCTGCTTTGATTTCAAGTATTGTTATTCTATTATTCAGTGTCCACTGCCCAGCCTTATGTAAAGTCAGGAAGTCAAAAAATATGGCAGAACCCATCAATCAACTCACTTGTATTTTTATTAATTTTTGAATTTAAAATGAATTAAATACTCATATTAATTTAATGATCTCATAAAAAGGAATTTAATACTTTTTCCAAATTAAACTCCATTGAACTCAGCAGCTGCCATATCAGCAAGGCTTCAAAAATTCATATAAGCAGCTGACAGTCCTTGTAAACAATAGCTGTTCCTCATAAGACCACATTAAGCACTCCATTCCAGTGAATTAAGAAGCATGAAATAATTTTAATGACAAAAGTTAATATTTAAAAAGAATTACCAGGCCAACATTTTTCTAACAGTGGACTCTCTCACTTAGTTTGTTTCTGTTCTTACAGATTGTCTAGCAAATTAGGGAGGATCCTGAGATTCAAGAGATGTGATATTAAAATATTTGGCTTAGCAGATATGAAGTATGTAGTAAAAAATTCAGTGGCAAACCTAAAAAATAGATTACAAAGAATTAGGTCTCAAGAGTTGTTATAATACAGCATTCTAATAATAAAATAAATTATAGATGTACAGAATATATAACAACCACAATCTCTGCCATTTATTCTTTAAAAAGGTATTTTAAAATTTAGTATTCATTGAGTAAACATCTTTGATGAAGAAGGAAAAGCTAAATCAAGCACTAGGACTGGCTGCGCAACATCAAATATTTAATTTTGGTAACATTGTAAAGTATGTCTATATGGAAATATTTCTATGAATGTACCCAGTCTCTGCAGAAACATCACTAGGAGAAACAAAAATCTCAGGGAGTGTGTGGAACTGCTGAAGCTGCTGTGATGTGTGGGCTGCCTGTGGATCCGCTGCAGGGCAGACCAAGGCTGAACACCATTGCCATGATCCCCCTGCAACCACACAAAAACCCTATGGCTTATGTCTTTATCAATTATAAGAAGGACACAAAAAGGCAATCCTTAAAACTCGGAAATTTAAAAACTGCACAACTACAGACAAAGCAAATAAGCTTTATTTACTGGAATAAAAAAATCTATGAAAAACAATTACTGCAATTTTAAAATACTAAGCGCTCACTACACTCTTCCCATGTTTTGAATCTTACAGCACTTAATGGTAGTCATCAGAATCTCATTACTCAAGCCGGCAGCATCCTGATTGCTATCATCCACCAATTTACTAAATCAGATATGAACATTCAGCCAACCACTATCATGTCAGTGGGAGCCCTCAGGGGAAAGTAGCCTCACTATTTACTATATACAGAAGAAATGGTGCTCTTTTTTTCCCTTGTACAAAACATGTAAAGGTTTCCGACCAGGGATTTCTAATGCATTATAATTTACAAGCAACTGGGTTGGCTAGCAGCTGTCAGGAAGATTAGACACTTGCATAATCATTATGAAAATCTAATCAACTGCCAACCAGCTCCAGTTAATTTCAGGAAGAGTTAAGAATAACCATAAAGGTTAGCCAAAAAATATATCTGAAGTATAAGACAACATAAAAGAATAGAAAATAGAACATTATGAAAGGTATTATTTAAGCCTAGTCATAGGAAATTGCTTTAGCTGCAGTTGAGAGGTAATTACATGTCTGAATAAAGCACACCTATTAAAGTCACACTAATAAAGCCTGAGACTGTGATACTTAGCTACAGACGGTGAAAGGGTTAGGAAATATCCTGAATGGGTTCTGAACCTGGACCTGAAAGTTTGTGCCTCAGGGAGGGGTTTACAGGACTTCTCATGGCACCAGGAATTCACTGGTGTGCTCCCTCTGCTGGTCTTAGACTGAGCTCTGTTTTTAAAATTACTCAGTTTCTTACCATACTGCATTAGATCTTTAATTGCTCAGTATGTGCTCTCCAACAGCAGCTCAGTGCAACGTCCAGCCAACCCTTATTCATCACTACCTGTGCATTCCTCCTCTTCTGTCAGTCACCACCACTTACACAGGGTCTGGCTCTTAGGGAAACATGCCTAGAGTAACACACCATGCAATTCAGAAACTTCTTATCAAATGCAGTAATGCAAATCCCATTCTCCAAAGTCCAGAAAAATGTAAGAAATTCCAGAATTGCCAGGTACTAACTGCCACCCTAAGGACAACATCCTTGTTACAGAGCCTATAGTCTTTTGTCTTATTACTCCCCATCTTAAATCCTGCAGGGTAACCACTTGTGACTCTGGCAGGATCTGTTTGAACCGTGCTCTGTTCGTCACCAAGTCTCAGCACATACTCAGAAGGAATCACCCTCCTCTTTGCAGTGCAGAGATTTTCAACAACAGAGAGTTGGTTTGTGCCTTGAAAAGAACTCCTCAGCCCTCAACAAGTACCAGTCTTCAAAAGAGCTGATTGAAATGCAAACTGATACTGTAGAGAGAGATCAAAATCTCCATGGACATGTGGCTGGACATTTCCTGCATCTCCCGCCCACTGGCTTATTTCCTGAAAAATTCTACTTCTCAGAGCAGGAGTTGCAAATGCAATCCATTTTGTCACCAAATGATGGACACTTTGGTCACCAGAGCAAGAGATACCTATACAGCAATCCCTGCACAAATTAAGCAAGAAAATGTAAAAGTAAATCAGAATTCAGGCAGACATATAGATGCCCTGATGTCAGGCTGAGTTCTTTGCTATTGGCAGAAATTCTTGTCTTTACATGGAGCATCATTCTTTATTGCATAAAAAGGAAAGGGAAAAAAAAAAAAAAGCTTTGCAGAATAAATGCCAATCATGAATTGACTTGTCAAGCTGAAGCGCTCACATGCAGTGCTATAACCCAATGCCTCCTTTGGCAGAGAACCATCATTCCACCCCACAGAAAAAACCCATCCTAAACAACATGTGGAGACCCAGTGGACCAGCAGCAAACCCATTACCTTTCAAATAGCTTACCAAGCTCTTCTCACTCTGCAAGGCCTAAAAATAAAGACATTTAAAGATTCTGACGCTTGAAAAATAAGCCCAGTGAAGTTGATGTGCTCAGTTACACAGGGCACTAAGAGCACACCATGCCAAAGATTTCTACTGCCAGAAGCCTCTCTCTGAATACTGAAAAACTTCAGACTTTTCTCATCTTTAAAGACCTCAACAGATTTAAGTGACTATATCTGAGAATGACCGAAGCTACCAGAAAAAACTATATCTCAGTCACAGTCATGAATTTAGGGGCATACCTGGGCTTTCCCTTCCACGCAGAGCGCAGAGCACTCACCGGCTATGGTTTTAATTTTAGGGAATTAACAGTAAAATACCTGTAAGCACAGTATTTACTTTTAGAAAACCTAGGCAAAATGCAATGTTCAGGGTATGTACTGGGTTACTGAATATGCAGGTTAAGAGATTTAAACTTTTAAGTTGCAGAGAAAAGACTGATGTGGCTTTTCTTTCCTATTTACATTTCTATTTGGTCAAAGTATTCTGGGCAGTTTGTCTTCAAAACATGGGCTCTTCAAGAAGACAGATTAACAGCTCCTCTTTCAGAATGACAAAATGGGATCAACACAACAAACAACACAGGCTACGGCTACATTAAAATCAGACTACCCACCAGAGAAAAACAGTGTAGGTAGAGACACGCACGACATTTTATAAACTTCTAAAACAGAAGAATAGTATCCATCTTAAGGACAATCAATTAGAAGTTAAAATAGCCAGTCTTGCTTAATGCTTTAGCTTTTTGGCTGTGGGTCATCTGGAAAACTGGAAACAAAACTGAGAGAAGGATGCAGTATTTACATTTTTTTCCCCATTTCTTGTGATGTACTGACAACATTTTCCATGAAAAAAACCCCAAACTTGTTAAAACAGTGAGGCTTCAAACTGCTATTTCTATTCTTGTCATGGAAACTGCATTGCTTGACACCACACTGGAGACTCCCTGCCATATGCTTTTAACCCTTTAATAGGATGGATTTCAAATCCTTCATAAAATAACCAGAAGCTGGCTGAAAGGGGTAATAAGGAACTATTTACTCCAACTATATCTCTAAGCAAAGACATTCTTAACCCAAACCTTTTTCAACATCTATTTAAAAGTTTCTAATGATAGAAATGCCAGAAGTTCCTAACTCCCCTAGTGTAATAGTTAATGACACATCACAGGGTCTCATAAAATAAAAATAAATAGCAAGGGATCAGAAGTTCTCTTGCTTCAATTTCAAAGTACTACTCTTTGTTCTAATCCTGGCTAGCAGAGAAGCATATTCCTGTTTTCCTCTTATCAAACCTTTCATGCACCTGTGAACTCCTTTGTTCCAGCAGTCCTCTCTTCAAGAGATCAAATAACCCAAATTCCTTCTAAGGTCCCTCCTTGGGATCTCTGCCCATGGTCCTACATGTAGCATGACTCTGTGTGTGTGTGTGTGTGTACACAGAAAAGAGCTGCTAATAAATAATGGGCATAGCAAGAAGGCAGGAATCCCTGTGCTGACACACACAAGGAAAGGTATAATAGCTGTAAAATCATCAAAAGCAGTCTTTTCAAGTATTATCTCATTTTTGAAAATTATTTGAAGAGAGTCAAAAGTGAGAAGATTTGACCCTATGAGCCAAGCCACATTTAATTCATTTAAAGACCCTTTGAACAGCAGCCAAGGGACTTTTTCTTGGCCTAAGGTCATCTAATAACAGGTAAGGATGGGGCCAAGGAAGGTTCAACCAGTGGAACCAGTGGCCTCCATGAGAAGCAGCATAGGCATTTGATAATTTATGATCTCGAAATCAAAGTTAATTTTCAGGCACATCAAAGTTAGACAGGAGTTGTATGGTAAGAAGGAGCAAAGTTATCCCTGAGATTCAAATCCAATGGGAATTTCAATGGGATGCTTGCACCTCCAGGTGGTGTTCTGTAAACTCCTCTCAATTAAATTCTTGATAATTAAATGAGATTGATGGAATCAGGAATGCTTGATTTCTTGTATTTGCTTGCCTTTACAAAAAGATTTCCCTGATTCCAAATATGAGCATGCTAGAATCTGTTTTCCTTGGACACATTGTTATTTCAGCCAAAGAGATGCATGACAAAGAACAACCTTTGACACTTCTGGTGAGTATTTCATCCTGTGAACAATTCATTGTACTTCCAGAACTGTTTGTGGGAAGGTGCATTCATCATTAAAACCTTGTGATAACAAAAATATAACAATCCTGATAATAATCCTCTCACCTGCTTTTGACTTCATTACTTTTCCACTCCCACAAATAAATTTCAGAGACAAGTTTAAAGGAGGATTTTTACTCATTGGCGTTTGCTTGTAACTTAAGCAGCTGAGAAATTCCTAATTTATGTAGCTGTTGGAAAAACATTAACACTGAAAGAACTGTATAAAGTTTGATAATTGGGTTTTACTTTCCAGTAGCAACAAAGTACCATTTTCACAGATTACTGTAACTGATTATTTTATAACCAGCTCATTTGTGGCTAACTATGAAATGCTTTGCAACCAGCCTATTTTTGATTGAACTACAACACTAAATATTTTAATTCAATGTTTTAGACAACAAAACAACTACAAAAGGAAACCTTTATTTAAAACAAAATGGAAAAATTATTTTTGTGTAAGTATAAAGGAGCTGATTAATTAAAAGTATCTTTATTAGGTATGATATAAATTCACCAATAGTAGGTCAAAACCTGCAGGTTTCTAACTAAACTCAATAACCAAAAAATTATTTCTGCATTACTAAAACACATCTAGAGTGTATTAATATTACAACTATCAGTTCTTAAACAGATGCACAGTTATATCTCTTTATTTTGTATTGAGGCACTTAATACTCTGAGAACTGACAAAATGGATTTATAATCCCTATTACTTTTTGACATCTTTCATCCATATGGTTCATGTACAAATACTCAACACTATTGATTACTTATGAAAGCATTTATGTGAATGTTCAGAAATATCCTAGAGTTAAGGACCTCAGCTATACATTTCATGAAGATGAATGTGTTTAGTTGTAAATCCATCTTCATTGCTTCACACATTCCGTACATAAAGCTAAAATTATGAACCAATAAAGTCAATAAAATTTGCTCTGTCAAATTTAAAGCAAGAATGAATACACACATTTAAACACTAACAATTCCTGGAAACATTTTAAGCAAATAGGTGTATATAAAAAGCTAATGCAGAGAGCACCTAGAGAAACAAGTTCAAGTAAATAAAATTCATTTGATTCTCTGCATGCCTTAGAAGGTCAAGATAAGATTATATAAGATTATATAAAGGTACAAAGTTTATTGGCCGTGTGCAAATGACACTTTAAAACAAAAGAGAAAGAAAAGCAGTATATTTAAAGAATTCTTGGTACCTTTCAAGTACCAAGGAACCTCACCTTGCCAACCCCTGAAAGGTCTCCAGGTAAAGAACTATGAAGATCGCAGTATAAAAGCAAAGTAATCAGCATCTTAAGCTTTGGTATTTTTTAATTTCAGCAAAGTGATTCCAATGTGTTTTGAACATTCATTTATATACCTACATGAATGTTAAAAAGAGAGAGACCAAACTACAATGAAGTTGAGATATAAAATGTCTGTAATTTCAAGTCAGACACTAAAAGATGAAAAATGGTAGAGCAAAACTCTTGGTGTTTAAAGCTTCTCCTCCGTTTCAAGGCTTTTATTATTATCCATTATTTGCTTATTTCCAGCAGCACTGGATATCTTCAGGATCCTTATTCAAATTAAGAATGCTAATCATACTGAATTTTGATTAATGCTTTTCCGGGTTTATTCCGCTGATGGTTATTTTCTTATGTTGGCAATTTGACAGATATTGCCATGCACATTTAAGTAAAATAATTAACTGAACTCATTTTCCTCCACTCTGGAAGTAATTTTGTTTATATGCTTGCTCCCCCCAAATCGTAGCCATAAATGGAAGTATTCCATTTATCAAATAGACTGGTCACTATGAATTGTAAAATTAAATATTTAGACATCTTCGTAGAATGGATTAAATGTCAACTGTGTCATCTAGTATCAGGAAATATCTATTAAAAATACATTTGATAGTAGACATTTTCTCATAACACTAAAAGCTGGGAAACAAAAAATTCTTAGAGTATTGCCAAATTGAAAACCATGCATAATTCAGCACTCAAATTGAATTTTAATCTTTTCATAATGCTTGGGGAAATATTTTATACTTATGAAAACTAAGGGAGATAAAGAGCATTACAAACCAAATAAGTGGTTTTATGTTCAGGCAGAAATGATACAATAGCTAATAGAAATAGGCTATTTGAAGCAGTGAGAGGAGTAGGAAGCACTCTGGACATTACAGATTCACACCCAAGTTCACACGACTGTTGCAGGAAATGAAAGACTATGGTATGAGGGACTCAGGGAACTCTTCATCCTAAAAGGGAACAGTGAAGCCCTTTAAACAGAGGAGAAGCTGAAAGCAGCAGCTGCCCATCAGTAGAGGCTGCTGCACTTTGCTCTGATGAGGCTTAGAGCCCTCCCTTGGGACAAATCCCCTCCCTGCACTGGGTTATTGCTGCCTCCTTGAGTGCCCATGGGCACAAACCAGTGCTCTGCAGTAAAATCTTGCTTGTCTTCCGTACCCAAGGACTAAGGGGTTCTCAGCCTGAGAGCTGGGAGGGACAGCACTTCCAAAATCACTGCCTTTTTGGATTGGTGGAAGGACCATCACCACCACCAACAAAGCAAGCAAACATCATTACAGCTAGTGTCAGCACCAAGGAGAGTCCAACAGAAAGAACCAGCACTGGCATGGCATTCCCACTGTGAAAACACAGAGTTTCTTTAGGGATGTAGTAGAGATGCTCTTCTGAAATTTACAGCTACTGATTCCCTAACATGAGTCAAACTCCCACAGAACCATCGCAGGATTCATGTAAGGGACTATCTGACTCTTGAGTAATCCCTCACAGCTGCCTCAATAAGTCTACAAGAAGATATTTGTAGAAGGAAAAAATCCCAGCAGTTTCACTACCCTATCCCCTTCAAAACACTGGGAAAACACTTGCTTTAAAGGACCTTCCTCTCCTGTTCCTCCTCTATTTTCATAACTTGGAACTTGTTCTCACTCCCTTAAGTACTTTGGTACTATAGTCTATATCCAAAGCAATTCCTCAACATGTGGGGTAAATCTTTAGCAGCAGGGAGAGGATCAAGCCCTTCCGCAAAGTTCAGGTGTCTTTGAGGACTCTGATGTGCAAACGAACTTTATGTACAAGTTGAGCCTTCGGGAAAAGCTGGGAACCACGTCCCTGTGTGCCCCAGAAGGCTGAGCTAAGCACTTAAATACTGGTTTGTAGTGACCAATAAACTTCCAAACCAGAACTATTTCATTTACAGTGCCCAAGATTTCCATGCCATGCAGGTCCCGCTCATCCTGATGCAAATCCCAGCTCTTTCTTGCTATTACTGCTGGCTGCAGCAGATGGCTGCACACTTAGAATTACTAATTAGTCATGAGAAAAAAACACAGAGTGGGGAAAAAAAAAAAAAAGTTGTTACTCTTTTACTGTTATTTTTGCTCATTTTCAGCCACACTGAAGCTCCCGGTCTCCTAGCAGTGATAAAGATTGGCTGTTTTTCTGCAGCAGTTGATTCATTTTGCTTTATAGGTAACTGGATTTTGTTTGATAGTCAATTTATCAATTCTTCAAGGGCTAGAAATTAGGAAGGTAAGGTCCATCAGGAAGGTTAGTCTCTATATGCTGAGCATAGGAAGAAGGTTATGCACTAAGAATATAGCATTTTTGCAGGGGAAACTGGGAAAAAAGCCAAGGAACTGCTGTCAGCATTTCACTGAAAGAAATGAAAAGCAGGTCCAGGACTTGAGTCATCATTAACAGAGCAGTGGGTTCAAACAGCTCTTTAATATTTAATTCTGTATGTATAATTTTAAATCCATTACACTCTTGATATTTGCAGATCCAACAGTCATTTATTTGCTGCAATAACATGGCCATAATAATGAAATAAAAGATGCAGTGCTATTCCAAGAAAACCAGAGAAGGAGGGAAGGTGGTTGGGAATTTTGGCTCAGATGGAATTCTTGGCTGTTTCTACTTCTCAGTAGCAGGTAGATGGTCAGTTTTCCCCAAACAGCACTATTTTGTGCTACACACTTCATACAGACCAAAAATGAACACTGACATATTTTATCATAATCAGGTTTTCCTCATTAGTGTCTAAAATATGGGAACTGTTTTATTTATCAAGGAATCAATTGCTTCCCCTTTGAAACCAAGAGACCTGTTATTTAAATCAGCCCTAGAAAACTGAGCTATTGCAGCTCTCTACTCTTTCAAGTAATCAGCTCTATTAACAGGATTAAATTTAAAAATACCCATTTCCTAACCTTGTCTCTGAAAAAAAAAGGATTCACTGATGTCACAAAATGCAGCCTACTAAACTTCTCAATTGTATAGTAAATATAAAGCCATTAAATAATTTTCTGACTATCAGAAATACCTTCAAGGGAGCTTTTTATAACAAAGCTACTTTCCTGATTAGAAGGGAGAGTAAGTGAGAAAAAAATTTTGGGCCACACCCATGTGAGTCTTACTGGGCCAGACTCACACTGCCTTCAGTCTTTCAGCAGAGCAGTGATAACTCATTGTAGATGAAAATCATTTCAAACTGACCATGTCCATTTTCTTAATAAACCAGAGCTAATCTATTAAGTGCACAAATGGCCTCAGAACTATTCCAATGCCAAAAATAAATAGAGTGTCTTCATGAAAAGTTTTTTTTATTTTTCCGTTCTGAAAAATATTCAGAAGAAGGAAGCAGCAGAAAGCAGAAACTGCCAATAGGTGCAGCCCTGGCATGAGTAATCCTCTTTAGATGTGTGTCAGTGCAAGTCAAAGGTTCTAATGTCAGTGATGAGATCATTATTAGATCAGAAATCCTGTGAAAATTGCAGTACTGTGTGGCAAGAGAAATAGAAAACAGAACCAGCCTGTAAATACACACATATTTATTTGTGGCACAGCAGAAAAGGCAACCTCCATTTAACTTTAAAAGCCTACAAATTCAATTAAAACTGAATTTCCATTGCTTATGATTAAGACCACTTAGACAGAAATAGACAAAGCCTTTGTGTATAATCTCTTGGACATCTCTGTTGAAGTGCACAAATAATGAATAGCTGAGAATTTCTCTGTGCCCTGCAGGAAGGGCTCAGGCCCAGCACATGGAGCCCTGCAGTTTGCATTTTCTTAACCTGATGCACTGATTATCTGGAATAATTTGAGAGACAACAGCATATGAGACTTGTGCCTTTAAGCTCTATTTCAAGTACAGACTGTGATAAAAAAAATGGCAAGAAATCTAAAATTAAATGCTTATCAAGTGAGACAATAGAAGAATTTGCAATAAGCCATGAGAGGCAAACAACTCCCTCTCAGGACTGACCTACATCTTTTGAATGTCCACAGTGAATAAAACGAAACACTCCAAGGGTTTTAAGTTGCCAAGAATTTTTTCCTGTACTTTGACCAGTTTGGACAGGTCTGAAACTGAAGCAAGCATGCTTTTGGAAAATGGGAGGGAGAAGCCACCTTTCCAAACCAAAAACCCATACAAGGCAGAAAAAGATCAAACAAACGTTGGAATATGAAAGAGGAAGAATTGCATACATTACAGTCATCAAGGTTGTACAGGGAACATGAACAGCAGCAATTATATTAATAACAGCCATTTATTTCAACAGATTCCTCCAGTGATGTTCCCTGATGTTGATGGACACCAAATGATGAATGATAATCAACCTGTGCACTTCTTAAGTGACTGCCCAAAATATGTGTCAGATGAAAGAATGAAATTTTGATTTCTGAAGTCCTCTGGGCTCTAATTCCTTCTAAGAACAATTACAGATACATAGCGTGGCTCAAAGGAGAGATTATATGAATTTATATTTCCTAAATAAGAACAAAACAAACTGAGTGTATTGGAAAACTGGCTGCCAGGTGAGGTGGAAACACCAGCTATCAGATCACAGCCTTAGTCAATTCAGTGTTTGCTGAGAACTAATGGAAGATAGGGAACACTCTTCTCTTTCTCTCCTTTACTCAGTTGTTTCCATTGTCATCAGCAAAACAGCACACAGTGGTTTAAGTGCAGAACACTGAAATATTAATTCCTATGCCCTAGTTTTGTGCTCTGTGCACCCTCCTGAAGTGTGATAAGTTACTTTTTCTGGTTGTCTGATAAAAAATTGATCGACTCTGACCAGTGCAAACCTCCTAAAAAGCCTGGTTTTACTCAAGTGACAACTAAAGAGCCAGCACAATGAGAGCAGCTTTGGTGCACTTAGAAAGCAGAAAACCACAGTGCAGTATCACAAACCCAACAGAGTTTTCAATAAATCATAGTGAAAGATAGCAGTTCCTTCTTCATATGCAAAATACTACTGAGTTTGAACATTTCCTGAGATGAAAACGAACTCAGAATAAATATTACGACTGTAGCAATCACAGAACTACCTGAAATGCTCAGCATGTCTCTCCTTCTGTGTATTCAGGCTTCTGTTCCTGGAGTTTATCTACTGACATATCAATCTCAAAAATTAATTATAAGCCAACATCATTACAGCTTATTTCAGCACCTTAAATTACTTCCCACTAGTTTTAGGAAACAATGACTCAGCTTTCTCTTTTTTCATTCAAAGCTGAGTTTTCATTTCTGAAATCTATGTTAACTTCTCTTCTGATGTTTGGACTTTTACATCTTTACATCTTTTATCATCTTTTCCATCTTTTGAACAGAGTTCAAAATCTCCCATTTTCATAATAAAAGTATCCCAGAATTAACTAATAAATATTTGATGTTATTTATGTATGATTTAAACTTGCAATCTGAACCTAAGTCAGTATATTCTACAATTAAGAGTCAGTTTCAAGGCAAGTGTAGGAATTAACTTCAACTTCAGTACAGCAATTTCAGAAACTGCTAGGAAGTTGTATGTTATTTTAAACAATGTTATTTCAGCAAAGCATTTGTACTTCAGTCCCTTATTCTGGATCACAAACCAATTCATACAGAAATTGCACTGTGGGCAAAATGTTACTGAAGATTCAGATGAAGTTTAATGACAATGCAAATGTAAACACTATCTTAGCTGCACCATGGCAGTGCTGTCCTTCCAGAAAGTGCTTGCTGAAAACTCAGATGCACCATGCCTGTGGTCTAGCCTCACCTGTTTATCTCATGCCTCTTCTCCAGTGTTATTTCAAACCTCAGCAAACCTTCATGTGCTGAGGCAGCCTAAGAGGTGGCAAAAGAATTAATGACATATTTTAGGATGGTCTGTAGCTTTCTGACTTAAGGGTTTATTTAATACATTCCAATACATTTTCAGAGTTATTTCTTTTGGAGTATTTGACTCCAAAAATTCTCTTGCTGTTCAGAGAAACTGTCCTTTTTTAAAATTTTTCACCTCTCAGGAAGTCAGACCACCACCTTTACACCTGCAGTCACAGCATCAGGACAGATACAAGCGGAAGTGTTCATCCCCAAGTGTCCATTCCCACTCTTCTATGAAGATAACATGATATTGAAATTTAAAAAAAACTTAAAAATAAATCAGCACAAGGAGGATTATTTCTATATATAGTTCTGTTCAACAAAGCCTTAGTTATTGGCAAGAAAAGCTCTAAGCAAATTAACTTTTCTCTGTACATAAAGCCATGCCTAGCAAACAAATTACAAGGGGACTGGAGAAAGCTGTGATTTTTCTGCTGTGCTTTCACATGCAGCATAGAAAAGCACTTTGCAGTAAACAGTAGGCAGGGCCTGCTACTTCAATCTTGCAGATTAAAGCAAAGGACTGTTTTGTTACCCAGCAGCCCCTGGCTCCTGCAGTGCCACTGATAATCTGCCATATGTGGCAGATCCTATAGCAGCCCCCCCAGAGAGATGGACCAAAGTCAATACTGTTGTGTTTTGTAAAGGGCGCTGAAAAACTGACATATGGCATCAGCTGGGGCAAATCTCATTCAAGGAAGTACTTTTGAATCAAAAATTTTATACTAAGCGTATGAGGCTTTTCATTGCACGTGTGTTCTCTTTCATTGCACATGATTCCCACTGCCTTTCATGCTGCTGTTCTAGCAGGCAGCTCTCACACAGCAACCAGTTCCTACACACCAGGACAGTACCAAGGCAGAAATGGGCATACATCCATTTGAGCCAACAGAGCTGCAGAATTTTGCCCTTTGCTCTGTCCAGTTTTAGTGAAGCACTGCAGAGGTAAAGCCCTGGGAGAAGAGGCCATGCAGAAACACAGCTCCCAGCTCCAGGGAAGCTGCCAGTGGGGATATAGAAGCTTTGCTGTCCTAAATAATGTATTGTAGTCCAAAAGTATGTAAAAGCTGATGTTAAATTGCTGTCATCCTTTCAATTCTAGCATGCCTATTAATTACAGTGTTATATTGAATTTTATTTCTGTATTCTGGATTCCACACCACATACAACGTTTGCTGTTCCTACCTTCATTCATGACTTTTTTCATTAGCACACCTGGAAGCTCTCCAAGGCAGGCAGCAGAAGGAGCAAAAGCCTTGTCAGAAATATCCATTAAATCTGTCACAGGCACTAATGAATCAATCAAGTACCAATGAGCCTTTCAGAAATGTTTTGAGCAGCTGGTTAAAAAGAGACCTACCTGACTTAAAAACTTTTCAACAACAACAAAACACACTAGGTCTGACATGTTGTGGTTATTATATCCACTGCCGCAGAATCAGTGTTACTTAAATTTCTGTGTCATGTGACAGGAATAAGTTAATTTTAAATGCTTGAACTAAATTTAAATGTAATTAATTAAATAATTTTAAAGGAAATTAGTTAGATACAGGGTTTTTTATGGAGATGAATTCCTATAACAGATTGGAAATTGCTCTCAGTTGTTAATCCAAATTATTTTTCTGTTCTTTTAACTTTTATATAAAGGGCAAGTAAGTTAGAGTACATCATGATTTTTAAAAAACAAGAAAAAAATCAGAAATTTTAAAATTACCTTTTTAAAGGTAATGTAGGTTTGTTTTGCAGTCTGTTTTGCAGTCTGTTGGAGTGGTAATTGCACTCCAACTAACTGGAGTCACAGCCAATGAAGTAACTAACTAAAACCCAATCACTTCCAAGAACTAGTTCTTTTTCTCTCAATCTTTGTATAATTTTCTAAACTTCACATAAGAGACATTGCTGTCAGTGAGGGAAACTGGCCTATGATGTGAAATACTTTATTACAAAAACAGTGTAAGGGAAGTGTTTGTGTGGATACAAGGTGTATACACTGGTTAATTGTAACCAAAAGCTGCTATTACACCAGTGAAGTTTTACAATAGTGTGCAACATAAATGCCTATAACACATCTATCTAGATTCATGTCTACCAGTATTTTGTCTATTCACCCCCTCCTGGGTTTTCAGCAAGCACAGAATGCTTCCACAGGCTCAGGCCCATGGAAGGGGGTGACAAAGAAGTCAATGAAATCCTTGAGACTGACATGAGACACTGCAGGGGAGGCAGAGAGCAAGAATCCCAGAGTGGGACCACACAGCTCTCCAAGGAATGGATCACGGCACCCAGGAGATGACTGGAGCTGTGTGGATGGGATTGGGTACCCGTTTTCCATCACTTGATCAGCCCAGCATGTCCTCCTTAATTAAAGTGTCTCGAGACAATTAGCTGGGCAGCTCTAGTGTTTGGCACCAGGGCAGGAGCAGAGTCTCTGTCAAGCCTGGAGTGGCACAGTGTGTGACACTGCAAAAACCTAACACAAATGATATATTAGTTTCTCTAAACATTCTGAACTCTACTATGCTTATGTTCACACCCTCACCTACGATGGAGGCAACAAACCAAAAAAATATTGCTTCCACTGTCCTTTCAACACTGCCTTTCAGTCTGAGAAACAAGCGCCACCCTGACATCAGACAACATTAAAAACAATATAAAGACCTGGACCATTTAATACAGGAGCATTGAACTTCATTAATAAATGGAGAGGTTGTTTCCAAATTACTGGACAAAATTGCTACGTGCCAGTCTGGTGTCACTGTTACAAACACTCCTGTACCATAAATGGTTATGGAACAGAACACTGCTGAGAACAGCAAATCCTCCTTGTGCTGGGGCTGCACTCAGAGATGCTCTGTGCTCCACAGTCACTGAGATAAAAGCACTTGGGAGAGGTTTTCTTATAATCTAAACACACAGAAAAAAAAGACAGTGGAGGAAACCACAGGCCAGGAGAACAAATTGGTTTGATCCATTTCACATAGCCAGAAACAGGAGAATCGAGCAGAAAATCAATGACCTAAACCACCTGTCCAGAGTTAGAATTCTTTATATTCTCCTTCCCCTTCTTGCTTCATAAGTAGCATCACATGTGTTTTTTAGGTGGCCCTAGCAAACAAAGTGATAAACAGCACCTTCAGGCTATTGGGAGTACTTGTTCTTGTCCAGAAAAATAATTTTTTCAGCTGACTGGAAAGAAGCAGGTTTAAAGAAATGTGGGGCTTCTTATCTATTCTTTCCACAATAGCATTGTTGACCAAAAAGCACAAGGAGCTCTAAAGAATAAATAACCTATTCAGGCTGTTCTTTGAAAATGTTTTTAATATTTAGAAACCATTACAAGCAAGTAATGTTGTTCCTGCTGCTTTACACTAACTCAAGTAGTTCTATTCTAAGGAACACCTTTTAAAGCCTTTTGATTTTATTTTTAAAGTAAGCTAGAATCCTGCAGTACCAATTTTGTTGCAGTAAACTTTCAAGTGGTGAATATTCCAATTTCATTTGTTGCATTACTAACACCTCCTGGTATTAGAAATTATTTTTCTAAATCTGTATAAAGAATGATGCATGCTTTTACAAGCAGTCCTTTTTGATTTTCATCATTGTTCACATAAGGACAACACAGGAACTCACACATGAAAGGAAATATTTATGTAAAGGAGAGAGATGCAACTGAATTAATGGGTAGACCACAGATGGAATGAAAGTGGGAAGAAATTAGAGTGGAATTTGCATTATTTGACTCAGTTTATTTCTTCCATTGAGTCCTCACACTGCTACTTCAGCCCTCTTTCTGGGGGTCCCTCCTGTTATTGCAGCACTGGATGTAAAGATGGGTGCAGATTTTGGGTTCTCAGGTTCGCACACACGGGAGAGCAGAAGTGAGTAGCTCAAGTTTACTACTTCTTGAATATCAAATAATAAAGAGAATCAAACTACACAGCAAGAGAAAATGTCCTGGGGTGTCATTCTTGTTTGCTTCAACTGACTCACTGTAAATCTTCATGGCTTGGAGTTATGCTTGCTAGCACAGTTTTTAAAATACTTTCATTTATAGCTATACATGTTAGAAAACATTCGTTTCTACCTGAAGTTGTAAAATCTAAGCAGTTATGATTTCCACTGCAATCTTAATGATGAGGGGTAACTAAAGCAATTTTACATTTTTCAGCGGCTCACACTTATTTTAATATATGAGTCTGTTCATACCTCAGGTAACCCTCCATGTATCATGAGAACTATTCCTTATCCTTTTTACCAGACAGGTGAGTTTCCTATGCTGTCCACCCTGTGACTTTCAGAATTTGAAATCCTTGAGGAACCATTTCTGATCTTAGAGAATGTCTAAAAAATGTAGAAACCACACTTAACTCCATAGCAAAAATCGCATCTCAAAAGCAAGTTACAGTCTTAATCCACACTAAAATGTTTCATTACAGGAAAAAAATTCTTAAAATACTACCTCAACAAAATAAATTACTTTCTGCAGCTTTTAAAATATTTTGTTGAAAATAAAAAGGTAATGGCTATAGTTCATTGAAATAAATTACTTCATATTTCAGTTGCAGATTCAGGCACAATGTTCACAGTGTGTTTTTTAATTATATTCAATGGCTCTCATACAGCAAGGCTTCATTAGTTTCAAAGGTGTGTGACAAATAATCTACATCAGTCCTTAGAGCATAACAGCAACAAAAAATTTTTGGACCTATAGGCTTAGCAATTCCAGTACTCCCTACTTGGGTTTTTCGTGTTTTGAATAGCCCAAAAGTTTAACAACTCTCACTATTTTCCTAGCACCTTCAGTGATAACCTGTTCTAACTAAACAATTTTTTACTTAAATCGTTATTTAGATTCAAGATTATAAAATGCCAGATTCTGTCCCTGTCCTATTGTGTAGGATTGCAATCCACTGTAATATCCTGCCCTATTTTTCTAAGGATCAAGTCTTGTACATAAAGAAAACTACAAAAACAGTTCAAATGTATCTCAAACAACTGTTTTTACTAAGTAGTTTTAAAAGTCCAAGTGGATATCATCAGGCTGGAATTACTTGTTTATTTTCCTTGCTTCTTTCTAGCTTCAAGTAATTTAGCATATTTAGGTGTAATGGAGTATCTCAACGTTCCCATTCATTATTGTTTTTTTCTGTCAGGAGGAACCTGAATTCAGTCCCATGCATGTCATTCTCATTTTCTCCATAGCCCCTTCCTCCTGTGATGAAGACCCCTCAGCAGTCACTAAAAGCTCCATCAGAACAGCCTGAACCCTTGACCCTTTAGTCTTCTTTGGACACACTGATGTCACCTACTACTACTTCACAGCTGCAAAAATGACTAAGAAAGGCAATCACAGAAAATAACCAAACGTCAAAGCTCTCAGATCCCTCATCTCTGAGCTTCAGGGACTAACAGAGGTCACTGTGAGAGTGATTGGTTTTTTGGTGCATTCTAAATCTGAAACCTGAGCATGTTTATCACACTTTACTGGATGATAGGCAGCATCCCTTAAGTCAAAAACAGCATCCTCAGAATTAATTGTGCTATTATGAATCTTTTATTTTACCTTTGATTAGGATCACCATGAAGAGATTGGGTTTTTGCCTTTGAAGGCTAAAGTCTTAACTGATTTATCTACAGTAATAAAAGTAAGCTTCAAAGCTAGAAATTAAAAATCATTTTTAAAATTATTTTTAAAAAAACACTCCATGGCTTTGCCTACACTTCATATTTTTTGATCATGCCTCATTCTCACAGAGAAATATTTAATACCAGTGAATTCTGGGCATCCTAAACTGACTCATGTTCTAAGTCTGGCTGACAGTGAGTAGAAACGATAATATTCAGAATGACAAATTTAAAATAACTTCTGTACTTTTAATGTTTTACCAAAAGGATAATGGCTGTTATTAATGCCACTGCTTATCAATACAAACAAACAAACAAGGAGGCTGGACAGCTTCACAGGCTGAGGCAGAGAAATGGGATTTTGTGCTCAAGCCCTGGGTGCAAGTGGGCTGACAAGTGCTGGATTTGCTGTGGTGCAGCCGAGCATACACACTCCTCTGAATTGCTAAAATAACAAAGAAGATTTGGAGTTTGTGGTTGCTGTTTGTAGCTTTGTGAATATTCAGGCATCCCTCCTGGCTGGTTTTATTGTCTCCTTATTCTTTACAGTGCTTTTAGCACAGCCAAAATACAGCCAGAGAGTGGCACTCCATCTGCCCAGGAGGTGTGAACTGGAACTGCATCTGAGACACAGATTACTTGTCTGGGGGAAGACCTCTGATCTTGCTAAGAAAGGCTCCCTATAAATTTATCAAGAGCATAAAAGTAGCTAAAGATGTAATGAGCCCAGCTCACACTGGTACCGGCTCAGCCTCACTGGGACACAATGCACTCAAATGTGACTTTATCAGTGCAGAAATGGAGGCACAGTGACAAGTGTGGCTCTTCTCTTCCAGGGTGAGAAGGGATATCCTTCCCTTCACTGCCCTGAACGTTACCTCCTGTTTTTCTGCTTCAGAAAACCACGAGCAGCAGAAACCCCCTCCACACCAGGCTGTTTAAGATGCTCACAGTGCTTTTAGGGAGTAACATAAAAGGCTTCTGCACAAAAAGACTGGGAATAATCAGCCCTGCCTTGTGGATAGGACTAAAACTAATGGGCTAAAACCACTGTACAGAAAGTTCAGACCAAGCTTCATGAAAAACTAGGAGCATGGTGAAGTGTGCAATAGATTGTCCGGGGAAGCTGTTACATCTCTGCCACTACAGATCTGTAAGATTAGGACAGAAAACTACTTCTCAGGAATGACAGGGGGCCTGCCTTAGGTAGGAGGATGGACTGATGACATCCCAAAGTTTCTTTTCAGGTCTATTTTTGCACAGCATTGCTGATGAAACGCAGTTGCTGTTACTGGAATGCAGATAGATGTTTCTTCCAAAAGCCTTCCATAATCTCAGAGTATTTTGTGCGGGACAGAATCCTGACAAACTGATTCAGTAGACCCCACCTTGTTTCTTGCCAAACTACCCCTAAGCCCGAAAATCAAATCCTGGAAGTTGTTACCAGCTTCCCCACCAGAAAGGGAGCTGTCTGTGGCATGGCTGACAGCGCCGGTCAGTGTAAATTGAATTTAAGTTACATTCCTTCTTTGGGATACATTTTATCAGGGTTTTTTTAAATAGAGATTGCTCCCACGGATGTCTCTAAATCAGCTAAGTCCACTGTGCTTACAGTGTAAGCATACAATGCTTACAGTTTCTTTGTGGGTTTTGTAGGAGTTAAGTTTTGGGGGGCTATTTTTGGCCGAGGGGAGGGGAGGGGAGGGGAAGGGAGGGGAGGGGAATGTCTCTGATACCCTGCAAAAGGCTCCAGGCTGCCATGGTGAGTTTAGTTATTTTAAAGGTCAGTTGTATTTCAACACCAGTCTGTGAAAATCCTTTTTGGGCCAGGACTTGAAAAACTGAAACGTGGAAAACACTTATCCTGAACCTTCTCGCACTTACAAGCTTATTACTGGTATTTTCAAGCTTTCCTTTAAAACTAGGAGACAAAAAATACAATTGCATAAAAAAAGAAAGTGAGGTATGCTTATACCATGAAAATTTTAAGAATCAGGATTTTACATATACTTCAGTTATTCACAATAAATGCACTAGACAAAGAGACATGAAGAGCCATTCATTGCACATTTGTGAAAGTCTTCATGCTCCAGTTATGAAAAATGCTGATCACATTTGACAGCCAGCATTTTCACAGGCACATTTAGTCCTGTTAATCTCTCCTTAGTCCTTCCTGGAAACAGACCTGTTGGGAAGGTAACTGCACAGAAGACTCCTTTTTCTCCTGTCATCACCTTTAATGTTAAACATTAGATGGAGGTGAAAAAAAATGTGCGGATTACAGTAATTTTCTCCTGTGACCACTCAGGTTTGATGTACACCATAATGTGGGCTCTCCTAGAAGGGGCTGGTGGACTTACCTTAGTATGCATGGTGATGAAAAAGGCAGAGGTATTAGGAAAAATGCTAAAGTTTCCATAAGTGAAAATTAAAACACTGCTTGCAGCTTGGAGTAGGCCTGTCCTACAACATTTAAATTAAAACCTGAGATCATAGGAATGGGTACAGAAAACATATCAAAGCACTAAGGGCTGATAAGAATCACTAAATAGCAAATGCCTCTTAACAGCTTAGTACTGCTCAGTAACAAAGCAGTTACCTGGTGAAAAATTATTTGCCCAGGTGAAAAATATGAAATTGCATGAACTACCTGGGCACCAGGGCAAGCAGCAAGGAGCAAGTTGCAAACACAAGGACTAAGTTAAGCACATGTCCGAAAGAACTACAGGCTCACTAGCAACATATAAATATGGACTAAGTAAGTATAAGCTAGTTGTTTAATGTATTAAATAAATAGGTGTTTCCCCTGCCATGACCTGTCTCAGTGATAAATGCTGTAAATTTCCCTAAACCTGTCACTGATGGAAGACAAACACTTCAAACGGAAGGCATTAAGAGAGGCAGGAAGATTTCACGGTTCACATAACACCCAGCCATGTCTCTGTACAGGTGAGCCCTGGGAACATCAGCCTGGAGGGTAACTGCCTTCTGTTATGGTTCAGTTCTGGTCCTATCCAACTTCTACCCATCTGCAGTGAATGCCTACATGGAAGCTGGGTTGTTGTCGTTTTTGTTTGGTTTGAGATTTCAGTTTTGTTTTGGTTTGTTGGAGGGGCTCTTTTGTCCACAGGTTTTATGTGTCTGTGTTTTTAAAGTCAAATGCACACTGGTACGGCTGAAAAAAAAGTTTATTTGTATAAGGTAACACAAATCCTGATGGAAGAGCCAACAATCTGCCTGTAAACTATTGCAGGGGTTGCTGCAGAGGAAGAAATCACAGAAATTTAGTCTTACTACAGTTTGCTCAAGGAGATCTCAGCAGACATTTCAGCACAGATCAGAAACTGCCCTGATATGTTCTTGAATCTGGGCCCATTAAAAAAACAACCAACCAACCAAACATGGAGAATTTTCCAAGTACTAGAATCTTTTTCTTCTCCAATAGTTGCACAAAATACTGAACATATTAACAGGTTGATGATAAAGGAATTGTTGGAGCTCTGATTCTCTGTTACAACTGAAGACTGGTACATTATACAACTGAAATTTCCACATTTAAACATAATATGCCCATAAAAGATATTCCACATTACCACACCATTAAATGTACAGCTACTGAATATTGTTAATGTTGTACTTGTTTCAGTTTTCTTCTACTAAGTACACGATGAAAATTGAATTTTCCATAAAAATCTTTAATAAATTAATTTTATTATGAAACCAAATAAAAGTATATTATATGAAAGCAAAAAATTACAACAGAAATAGTAAGTAACTCCAACAATTTTGAAACACGGGAGTTTTTTTAAAAAGTGTATAGAGGTTTCTCTATAACATAGGGAAGGCAGGCCCTTCAAGGGAATGAAGGGTTCAATCAGTACTATACTATTATGCCTGGACTGCAGATCATGAGGCCAAATATTGTCAGGAAATGAACAATTAATATCAGGGAATATACAGAAAGTATTTACCCTTGTAAGTAGCAGATACTTATCACAATATAAATACTTCAAATCAATAAATTGAGAAGCTAAATGAAAACCACTGTCTAACATAACCTCTATCACAAAAGCCAGTCTGTCGGTCTAAGTTCAGTACTTCAGAGGATGATTTTCTACATGAAAAGTGAATCACTATTTAATGAAAAACGTGTTGATTCTCCCAGTGTAAAAGCTGATGAAAATAATTAGGCTAACGAATTCCTAGTAAGCAGAATTTGCAGTGTAAGTGACAACGGCACATGATTAAGATCATGGAAGGATCCTACGGGAATGCAAGCAGAAGAATCAAATCTAAGATGGAACACCCACAGTGACAGAAGAATTTTAAAAAGGAAAAAAGATGATAAGGACATCTTTTGACCAGGAATTGATCTTCACACAGCCAAGAATCACTGGGCACCATGAGTGACAATCTTGTTATGAAATGGGGGTCAATATATAAAAACCATTTGGGATCCCTGGTTTGGGCAGGGTAGGAGCTGAGTGTAAGCTTTTGTGAAAAGTGACTGAGAACAATTCTTTCAGGATGCTGTAAAATGCTGTTTGGGACAAACATTTGGACTTCTGCTTCCTGAACATGACAACTGCCCTTGAACAAGGCTACTTACCTTTACCAGTTCCCTTCCTTAGAAAAGGTGAAGATTCTTATGCAATACTGTGGGAAATCAAGGCACAGAAAATTCTCAAAACCTTGTGCATGCAGGCCCAAACACAGTAATGAATACAGGGTTTGACCTGAGACCTTGGAAGAGACTTCCAAATTTAGAGACCATAAGCCAAAATGTGGGTTTGTAGTTTAGATAGAAACCTATTAAGCTAGGGCTGGGGAAAGTTTTAAGGATTTACAGTTTGGATATACAAGTAGTTACAGAAACAGTAAAAGGTTTTAAGGTGCAGCAAGGTGTGTCACTACAGGATTGGAGAAGAAAGCACGCATTGTGGCAGGACGTGTGATACACTTTAATTAGCTATTGGTGTGGAAAAAAACAAAAAAACCAATATGTGTGGCAGTAGATTATTAGCTAATAAACCTTTAAAAACTCCTGTAACCTGTGGTCTTGTGACCACTAACCACGGACACCTGACCTCTAACTTAAGTGGTGAAGACGTTCTCACCCTTCATGAGACTATAGAAGAACAATAAATCATGATTTAAACATCTCTTGGTGGTCCCGTCTCTCTTGCAGAAGCACGACACACGATACCATCTTTTTAACAACTGCACCCTCTAGGATCTTCAGAGCAGCTATCAAGCTTTACTATTCTCCCTTTTCTTCAAAAAGTAGTTTTAATGAAAGAGGGAATTTAGGAGAAAACTTTCTCGACATGCAGAAGTCCCATACTCTGCTTAAGGGACTCAGGACAGAAAAAGTGTCAGGTAAAATGGACTTAATACAAATGCAAACTTGTATATGACATACATCTATCATACAGCAACCTGAACAAAAATGTTCAAAACCTCCATTGAATTTTCTAACCCTTGACAGTTATAAAGTACTTACACAGTAAGATATGATTTGCGCAATTTTAAATATTTGTCCATAAACATTTTGTCCATAGCCAGAGAGGAGAACAGGAAGAGAGAAATCAGAGGCTGTTACTGCTGAACAAAATTAATTATGTATTATTACTTTAGGCAACTGCAATGATTCCTTTCTATAAAAGCAAATTCAAGTATAATTGTGTAATTATTGTGTTTTCATTAAAAATATATTGATAGTGGGTGGCTGCTGTATTATTCTCTTCATTCTGTTCTGCTTCACAACAAATTCAGTGTAGGAAACACCTCATTTCAGATCTGTGGGCCAACAGTCAAGTCCCGAGTACTGACACAACCTTTACATGTGTCCTTCAAATTACACTGGAAATTCCTTCCTTACAAATGCCAAGAAAATTCAAAATGCAGTCCACAGGCTCAAATGCTGCTGCTCATGTACATTCCTACCTGCAAAGGGAACAGGTGCATCTTTATCCAAAGCAACCAGGGGAGGGTCCAAAATCACAGTGTTGTTGTTTTCAGTTATGATTCCATGGTACGATGTCTCAATCCAGGGTTTGTGTTTGTTCACTAGAAAAGGAAAAAAAATACCTTAATAATTTGGTTGGTGTTTCATATCCATTTAGCTCATTTTATCTATAAAGAGAAATTTCTTAGCATATTTCCAACATTGTATTACTCAAAAGCCACTAAAAAAATGCCTACAATAAATATTCAAATAGAATATAAAAATGACATGCACATTGTACTGCACTGATGAGAAAACCAACACTTGCAGACATCCCTCCAATTAAGACACCAAAATAAAAAGGCAATTTGCAAAATATTTTAAATGTGTTCTCAACTGTCAGCCTAATTTGGTTCAGATACTTTTGACGGAATTACTTTCAGTTGCAAAGCCCTGGTGCAAGAGAAAGGACATCCAGAGAAACCCAATTTGACAAGACACAAAGCAGAATGGTGGATGAGAACACTCACTCTTAAGTCACCTTCTCACTTTGTATTTGTATTTGAACAATACCTACAATTTCTTCCATGTTCTGTACATTGTAGAGAAAACAAACTTCTACATTTTAATCACTGATAAAAGGCTGCACTTCCTTACAATTTAACCAGGGGATCTGAAGTTTTTCTGGAAAAACCTGTCCTTCGAATCCAGCTGTTGGACATTCAGTATCTGGTCTTGAAGCACATAGGAAGATCATACAAAAAGACAGTTTAAGGAGAGGCTACACCACATCACCAGATTATCTTATTGCTGAACCCTCTTCATTTACACCCCTCCCACCATCCATCTCCTATTGACTGGAAAGGATGAATACACAAAATAAAAAGGAAGGGGGAAACGTAAGAGGCTTAGCTTTGCTCTGCTTATAAATTGAGCTTTCTTCCTGCAGGCACAATCTGAATGTTATGTCACAGGAACTCCTACATAAGGAATACAATGGTGACAGCTAAATGAATTTCAATTTGAGCAATGTACTCCCCCAGGCAAGAGGGAGCACTGCATCAAGGAGTATCTACCCCATTTGCAGCAAACTCAGATGCAAGGTAATTTCTATACCTATTATTCAGCTGTGTGTACCAGATGCTGAGGAAAATATCTGGTGAGTTAACAGAAAAGACCTCAAAGATGGAGCGTTGACACTTAAAGTGAAACCAAAGAAAAAAAAAATTTACAAAACCAAACAAAATCCATAGATATAACCCTAAACTCTTTCCTGCTTTGTATTCTGTAAAACCCTCAGACATCAATGAGATTCAAGTTTTTCCTTTGTGAAAATAGCAGCAAAACCCTGCAAAACAATGGAGTGGGCTCTGGCCACAGGTAAATGTGGGCAATTAACAATTTTTTTTTTTCAGTGACTATTTGGGAAAAGCATACAAGTATATTCATGGCAAATTGAAGTTCATTCTTTTCCTTTCTTGCTTCTTTGTTTAACCATTAGGAAAGTGTGGACTTGGGAAGACTGATCCTTCTACAGCTGAATTATTTTATATTCAAGCACTAATCTGGGAGCTTTGAGCTCATTTCTATGTTGCAATAGATCTCCTTTCAGAAGACTACTTATCTTCACAGTGTGTTGCTTTTGCCCATTTTTGCAATAACTAAGCACAGGAAGATTAAACGGGGAATGTGTCAGGAAAAGGTGAAATGGAAAACAGGGATCTCAAATCTCTTTATCTTGTAACGACTGTACAGCCAGAGGAGAGACTGCTGAGTTTATGTAATAGTTGAGGGCCAAAAGTCTCGTCGATGTTGAAAAATGAGAAGTGATGGATGCAATTTCAGAGCTCTTTATGGCATTTGGGATTCTGGTTTGCAGGGCAGTTGAAGTATCCTGTATTTTTTTTATTGGAATAGGTGAATTGCCGGAACATGCAGACACAAATGTGCTCCAGCGGCACTCAGGTGTGACTCCCAGGCTCTGATGGACTCCGGCTGCACTGAGCCAAAGGGCATCCCTTGATTGCAGGCAGGTACAATTGAACCATAATGAAACAGTAAAGAGAAACTTACACGAAAAAGGAACTCCTTAGGCAACTCAAATTTCAAGTACCAAATGCTTTTCATTCCTTCTGATTCTGTTAAGAGCTCCTAAAAAAGCAAGCAACCAACCAAAAAACCCAAAGAAGGAAACAAACAAACAAAGCACCAAAACTTCCCTCTTTCTGATACCTAGGGAATATTTTTGATGGCACTATTACTTAAGGAACTCTCAGGATACAGTGAGTGCAATTCTGCCAGCCTTTCTCCAGTTGCTGTCCAGTGAGCAATAGCAGCATTCAAATGAGTGAAAACAACATCAGTCCTTAAATTATACTGGGGAGAAGAAAAGTACATCATGAACAAATGCTACAGTTTAGACCTTAGAGACTGGTATTGGGAAAAGAACAAAAAAGCAAAAAAAAAGAAAAAAAAAGAAAAAAAACCCCACCACAACCACACACACAAACAAACAAACAAACAAACAACCAAAAAAATCAAATTATTTGCAAGGTCTTGGAGATGAATCTTGAAGATACATTCCCAAATGTAAAATCTATGGCTATATAAGCTTCGTGTGATCCACGGTGTCGAAACTTTGCAAATAATGGAAAACATCCACGCCCTTTGGGAAGGCAAAGCAATTCCTTTTGCATCAGATGATCTCTCTTTGAATATTTTTACATCATGAAAATAATGGATCTTTTTACTCTGTTTCAGATACTTGCTTTAAAATAAGAAATCTCTAATCCTGAGATGAGTAGCTGGCATTTTGGCTGGGAAGTGTTGTTTATATTCTTCCTGCCAAAGGCTGGTAAAATATTACCAGAGAACTAAATACAGAAAACACTCTACAGGCTTTCATAAAATATTAGATTCTAAAGGAAAAAACCTTCATATGTAACATGATCAATGAACACTTAAAGTTTCTTACTCTCTAGACAAAACTACCAAATATTAGACCTGTTCAGGTCAGTGTTTATCCACAAGTTAACACATCTATCAAATCTCTGATATTTTCCTATCCCTGTGCAGTGTCTTCAAAAGAATAGAATCTTCAAAATTCAGAAGTGTTTTGTCTTGTCTTATTTGAGCTACTAATTCTACTTCAGGATATATGAGTCAGATTTTAGGTTTCTAAAAACATAGTAATGCCACACTGCATTTATTTAAACACCACCACAACAACATTTTAACATGCTGTCTATTTCAGGCTATATGAAACTGTATGTCTAAAGAGAAAAGAAAAACAAAATTCACATTATTGAAAAAGTTCCAGAAATTTGATTATATACAATGCTTATTAGGATATTTTAAAGATTAACATGTATCCTTTTTGGAATTCTTTAAAGTTTTAAGTAAGATGGGATTTTTTCACTTTAAAATGGAAAAAGGCAGAAATGATTAAAAAATATTTTAATGCTTCTCAACAATGCTTAAAATTCACAGCATTTTATAAAATAAAGTGATAGGCAAACTACTTTTCTTTGGTTTGCATTTGCTAAAGATGATGGAAGAGAACTACACAGATTTGTATGTGAAGTTTCAGGAACTAAAATAGAAGAGCACTACATAGCCAGTTAAGCTCAAATGAGAAAATAAACTGAATAGTCAGCAGGTAAGTTATACAAAAAAATCTTTTCCCTCTTAGGGCGTAGTAAGTTGTAGCACATTGACATTAACTCAAAAACTAGGAAAAAAAAAAAAGTTTTTTCTTTCTCACAGATGATCTTCTCTGGAAGTATTTATTGCCTCCCCTTTCCTTGAATTTGTCTAGCTGGGTGGAAGCTGTAATCAGTACAAGGCTTGCATGAATTGGAATGTATTTAAGTTAAGACATAAAGATACCCATGCTGTGGGTTGTTGGTCTTTTTTAAACTTGCCTCCCTTCCTATAATTTATTAGTCATTCATATAAACCCATACCATAAATAATTTATACCATCTAGGATAAGGCAAATAATCTACCTTTATTACAGCTCGAGGTCAATCCATTAAAGCTCATCCACAGCATGCACACTGCATTTTCCCGGTCTGTCCCACCGAAGGCTGTGACCACAAGCCTTGGGTGCAATGAAAGCTCCGTGCCAGAAAAGGGCCCCTCTGTGCTCCCTCTGCAGACACTCTGGGCACACCAGGGCCCCCGAGCAGCACACGGCCAAGGAAAACCAACCCCGTCCTGAGGAGTCTGCTGGGAGCCTCGTGCCCCAGGACTGCTCTCCTGAAAGTCAGCTTAAGGACAGGTCTCAAATGAAAACACAATGAATACAGAGAAAGGCCCAGATGATGTTTAGAACCTCCAAACCAAGCTGATCTTGTACAGTGTATTCAAGACTGCAAGATGTGCACAGCATTTCCCAAAGACAATTCAAAGGCTGTGCATTAAACCTTCCAAGTCTCAAAGCCTGTGAGCAACAGAGCTGTGATTTGTCAGTGCAGGAACATTATAATAACAGGAGTACAATAAGGACAACGTGTATCAGGACACATCTTATGAGCAAAGCCATCTTTTCTCTAAGCTGAGACAGACACTTGTTTGGGTGTGGGGAGAGGGGAGTGGGTGGGAAGCAGCACAGGCACAATAGACACACTACAATGGTATTTGCAAAATTCAGATGGCTTCTGACTCAAATCAGTTAGAAAATGTCACTGATCCAAAAAAAACCCACATTGTAAAAGAATCACAAAAGAAAAAAAGTGACTATTAGAAGGTTTAACTCCTGACACCAGGGTGGATTCAATATTGTCAGTGGATTGATTTACTGACGGTTTCTAAAATTCAGGCAGCTAAAACCCGAGGTAGCAAATTATAATGGTTAAGAATTGCTTTATGAATGCAAATGTTTTGCCTCCTCTAAATAACACAATGGATTTATTTTCCATTTAATTTTGTTGATAATATGTTCTTTCATCTCTAGCTTAAAGAGGCTGTCAATTCCAGAAAAACTGGCAGAAAATTTAGGCTTTCTCACGACCTCTCTCAGCTCTAAATCTTTTCATCTGCTAACTTCAATGGTCTTCAGCTCAGCCTGCTGGAATCCTGTGCAGGTGTCAAAGGTCTTCCCCTCAGAACCAACCAAACTGAGGATGACCAGGAAGAGTTTGAGACATGCAGGAAATCCCAATAGCTCCTGCAGAATGTCACAGACTGAACTTCCTCACTGCAAGCCCTCCCCTTGTACAGCAAGACATGCTGCTAGCTGGGGGATGCTGCACAGCCAGTTCCTGAGGGATGCAGCTGCCACAGGGACAGCCACAAGGCACGATCCCTCTGGGTGGAAAAGCCCCGAGACCCAGACACCACTGACCTGGCAGTCACTCCTCCCCGGGGACAGTGCTTTCCTGGGAAATGGCCACAGGAACACCTGTGGGATCAGTAACAGCCACCGCTCAGGAGCGTTTTTCAGGTATTTCAAAGGAGATGGCAACTAAACCCACAATTTGTCCATTGCTGAGTTTCTGTGAGCTGTTCTCTGGACAGCTCCCACAGCCCTGGGCTCTGGACCAAGATGGAGAAAAGTGAAAGAGGCTGAGGTCAGAAGATGGTTTTGACTCACAAGTGTGGCTCGTGCCATAGTCATTCCTTGATGAACAAGCAAGACATTTTGAAATCTCATATCCTTACCAGAAATTCACTGGAGTCTCCAGTAACTCCGAAGCATTTCAGAGATTATGTTTTTTACTAAGCAAGTCCTCAACATACAGTTCATACACGTGACTGTACGCTGCACATGTAGCTTTATGGCAGAGGAGACCTTAACTCCCCCAAGGTATGTCTTGAGATAGAAACCTGGATTTCCAGAATGAGCCGGGAATAGAAACCAAAGGCAGCAGTACGATCCCAAATCTCATAAAGTAGTAGCTATGAACAAAAATGTTCAGAAGACAGGCAGATTTGGAGGCTTAGGTCACGAAAGAAATGAGGATGGGAGCTTGAGAAAGAATTTAAGACTTCCTCTGGAAGGCAGAGAAAACAAGAACATAGATTAATGCATTTTTGAAGAAAAAGAAACTAAGAAAAAAGTGGAAACTGAAAATGGCTGTGAAGTTGGAGAAGTAAATAAATGTCTTCATTTTACAGGATTAAATCTTTCTCAGCATTAGGAAAAAAAAAACACAAGCCATTGAGTAGCTCTATCTGGAGGAACTGTTTCCCTCCCTACAAAAACCCTGAAAACTTTGCAGAAACGTTCACATATAAAACATATTTTCTATGCTTTGCCAAACACAAATTGTAGAGAAGAAATTTATTCTGTCCCACACACTTTGCTCTCCCTGTGACATCATTGCCTGAATTAATGAAATTCCAGTAGTTATGTTCTGGCTTTATTTTTAGATAGATAACTTAAAACCATAATGCTTTATGTGCTTTTACATAAAATAATAATGTAAAACTCCTGCCCCAATTAAGGCAATGGGAGTTTTGACACTAAGATCAGTTAAAGCAGAATTTATATGATTTATGATGTGTGATTATGAGACGTGAACTCTTTGGAGAACATTTTAACTGAGCAATACATTATGGGCAGTGCATCTCAGCAACATTAAATTACTCAGTGGAGCTCTTGTGGATACCTTGGCACTGCTCTGATTGTGCTGCACGGCAAAACCTGTTCTGCACCAAACACACTGCACTACGTTTTCTGTCATAAACACATTTTCTGGCCTCTGAGAGAAGGCCTTTCAATAATGACAGTTCCCATCAACAAAATTTGTTCTTATATTAAAAAAGGGGGAACATTTGAAAAGGAAGACTCTTTTGTTAGTAGCTAATTCTTATTACAAACTAATTTGATCAAAAGCACCGAGCGCCTCGCCTAACAGACTTCATAATATCAGTAATTACTCCGCTGTTGGCTATTTCTAAAGTAAAATAACATACTCTCTACTTATTCTGACATGTTGAGATATTTATTCAGCTATAAATATGCTTAACTCTCTGGTAAATCTGTTTATTTGTTTGGTGGTTTTTGTGAGTAGGGGAGACAAACTTCTTAATACTGACCAAATTGCTATTAAACATTTAACAGGAACTTCATGAATGCTTTGCTCAACCCAAATCTATGCTGTTCAGAAAAAGAAATCCAGCTGCAAATTTAGTAGAACTCCACTTACAATACTGAGTTGTAAAACTTCTAGCAGTCAATTTTTTACTTCCTGACCCTTATTCCTGAAGAGCACATTTTGAATTTTCATATGCATACAGGAATTAGCCTTTACACCGTCTTCATTTCCCTCTTTTAGGGAATGGACCATGTAGTTGTGGATGTCCTTATAAATTTATCTATTAATAATTGTCATAACAAACAGACTTCAGAGAATGCAAACCTGAATTCTAAGCTCCCACAGTTTCCATGCCTCAGAATTAAGAGCAGGAAGCTGCACGTGTCTCATATCTAAGGAACAAAATTGGAATTAGGGGGATGAGTCTGTCCCACAGCTATCCATGAGAAATTACTAATTGTATCCTCAGACATGAGTTACACAGTTAAAAATCTTGGGGACAGTATCCAATGGTTTAAAAATGTTTGCATTGATATCTCAAGGGCACAAAAAGGTCAAAAAACAAGGTGTTTTCCAATGTATTTACTTGTACTCCAAAAGCATTTCACTTATCCTGCTTATCAATGCTGATCTTCAATTCAACATGAATTCCTCAGGAACAGCTTCATTCTCATTTAGAAAGACATAAGAGCTTAAGATGCCCAATATTCAACCCTACTATCATTTAATTTAACTTTCTTCAATATTTAATAACTCCACACTCGCTGTATGAAGCTGCTCCAGTCTAACACACTTTATCTCTTTTGTTTGTGCTGAAAGTTGTTCAGAACATGGATTTATTTTTCCATTACAAGCATTAACAGCAGGCATTTTAAATTAACTTGACTCTAGTCCTTATTCCTTAAATGGAGTGAGCGCTGAAGGGTTCTGTCAGAGCTGACCAGGGCTTCCAGCACTGTTTCACTGACTGGGCACCAACTACTCCAGATATTTCACGTACTGCTGAGGAATGCACAGATGTCCAGTGAACATTTTTATCATGACAGTGTGTTTTCATAGGAAGCAAAACATATCAAATTCAGTGGTTGTGCAGAAAAGCAAGAGCAATCCCCCAAGAGCACCAAAGGAGCTGCAGGCCTGCAGGATGCCCTGCTTAACTAAAGTACTAATTTGCATCTGTAATATCCCTCTTACTGCCTGAAATACCAAAACCAGGGAATTCCAATTGCTGCTATTCCTCCCTAAGAATATCTCAATTATGACATCTCTAAAGTGAATACTGCAGCTACTATGGGAGACATTTTAACACTGGTTGAGTAGATCTTCAAAGGTTTTTCAGCACCTTATCATTCAGATTAGCACATTTTCCTTTGTAAATACTACCTTGGGTTGAAGTTTTAAAAAAGGATATTAAGGTACCTTAGGATTTATGCAATTATGTCTCAAGAGTTTCAGCACTACTCTGTAGCTGAGAACAGTATTTTGAAAAATTCCAACTTAAAAACCCTATTATATTATAAGGTTAAAATAAATGAAAAAAAATATTTAAAAATTTTAGCCTTTATAAAATTTCATGCCACACTATTTTGATAGCACAGACAGGAGTGCTATCACAAATTTAATCTCAATGAAATCCTATGCTCCTACATATAAGCCTACATATTTGGAAGTCTTGGGAAATGAGATAAATCCTAATGCCATGTATTTTATAGGAGTAAGTAGTTTCTTTTTTTTAAAAAAAAAAGAAAGTATTGATGTTCATTTTTTTCATTATTTGTTTAAAATTACAGATTTCCGTACAGCACAGGCTGAAGCAGTAGAGAGCTGATCATGTATAGGACAGGTATTGCTGCATATTACCTGCCCTCTACTTCATCCAGCAGATCTTGAAAGAAGCTACTCATTTTTTTCTTTCATATGGCCACCACTCCTTCCAAATGAACCATGTTGGTTTTGAAATTGTGACTGCACTTCAGAAGAGATGCTTTATTCCCTGACGAAAACCAAGAAACTCCAATTCTTTAAGAAGGAATAACAGGAAGAGTGCAAGAAACAGAGAGACTGACAAATTCTAGGTGTGTTTGTGTGGGCAAAGGCTCATGAAGCTGAAAGGTCAAGGGAGAGATGTGAAAATGCACAGAAATCCAGAGCTGGGAGCACAAGAACCCTTTAGAGTACATATCCTCTGATTGTCTTGCACCATTTGTGCATTATGGGCAGACTGCAGGGGGACTGCACGTGTGACTGCAAGCTGTTCACAGGCAGGGTGGCACAGCTCTGCTCCATGCCAGTCACAGGGTCATCACAACCTGTCCTACAGCCATGGACCTAACCCACAGATAAACGATGAAGTGTAAAAAGAACTACCAGTAATGCAGGCAGAAGAGCACCACAGAGAAACACTACAGGAAGTCCATTTGCAAGTATATATTTTGTGTTCAGAAGTCTCTTAAGTCAAAACATACCTCAAAATAAATCTGTTAACTGACTTTCCATCCTCACTCCAAACCTCTCAGAATATGCCTTTAAATGGCACTTGTCACATGGTCCCACACATTAATAAAATGAGGATTACCTAGATTTTACTACCATCACTGCACAAGGCAGGTATCAGTCGATGGTGTTGCCCTTCTCAGTCCCAGCAGAAAGCAGGAATGCAGTAAAAAACACACAGGCAGGATAAAGGTAACATTGGAGTGTCTCCTGCTTTGGTACCATTCAGTGCAGTTCTATCCATGCTGGTCATTTCTGATAGATTCTCCTGAAGAACAGCAGTTTCTTGGGACAGATCCCAACTTCTCTGCACTTTCATACAACACCTCTTATTAGTTTGTGGTCCTGACTGAAGCTTCTATACACTCCAAAACAAATAATGATCTGTCTACCCCCCAAAAATGAATAAGTATGTGTGTGTTTCAGACATTGTAAGAGTCAAACCTCTGTGTTTCAGCAATCCGAGGCAGAGAATGTCTTAATTCCATGTGCTATGTAATCCATATGGTGAACACACCGATGACCTGCTTTTCATAACTATTCGGCATTCTTCAGAAAAATTCTAGCTACACTTTAATTTTTTCTACTTCATTTGTTTTCTTTTAACAGCTGAGTCTAGGCCTAGGAACTGCCTGAAAGAAATATGTTTTTAAGCTTTGATGCTGTTTCTGATTATAAATAGCTCTGATTTTATAACAAAATGCTTAATTTAATTGATTTTTATGCACCTCCTCATTATCAATGCAGTCTTTATTTTTTCCAAGGCAATCTTTTCTCTCAGCACATTTTCTACAGATTAAAACCTAAAATTATCACTGATCCAATTTAGTGGTTTATTCTTCCCTCAAAACTCCCTCACCTCTTTTTTTTGCATTTCAACCTGGGAAAAGGCTCTTATTTTCCTTTATTCCCTCAACATCTGCAAGTGTCTCCTAATTGCTGAGTGATTTGAAACATATCAGTCTATTTACATAGAAATTATACTGCCAACAGCCAAGTTTTAAAACGCAATTCTTACATTAGCAAGTACTCCTTCCTCATACCCACATTTATGTATTTAAATAACAAATGCTGAGTACAGGTGGAGCTTGGGGTGAAAGTGTGGCACAATTTGCCTGCATTAGGAGTCAGAGTTCTCAGAGTTCCAGTCAGAGCTGGACCATGACCTTGCACCAAGTGACAAATTTTTGTCCCCAGATGGCTCCAACAACAGCACCAAGATGCTTTCTGCATTTCAGCCTCTTTGAATGAGAACTAATTATCAAATTCCACAAGGTAAGAGAGCTTCCCAGCTCTCTTAAATCTTGACTCTGAATCTTGCTTCCAAGGACCTTCCTGTACAACTGTCCCTCTCATGTTAGCCTGATCCCATAAACAGGTGAGGAAGGAGATGTCCAACCAGAGGAAAGTAAACCTAGAGACCACCTGAACGTGTGGGTTACCTTTTCCCCTCACTCTGGTATTAAACATAGCTGAAGCCAGTGGTCTGGGGTCTGCACAGCCTTTCATCAGATGCCAAGACAATTCTCATTCCAAGGTTTCTTTCAGGGTTTCTCCTTCTTCAAAAATTTGTAGTTCTTGCCTGTGTTTCTGCCTTCCTCGGGCAATACCAAAATATAGACTTTTAGCCATGGGGCACACTGTACAGGGGACCCCACAGGAAAGGAAGAACAGGGGCAAGGCTGACTGTATTGGTTTGGCATGAGTGGTAAAAACCAATTAGTGATCTGCTTTAAAACTGACAGCCAGGTTGGCCAATTGGATACAAGTGTACACCTCTGGGACACAGGGGTTAAATACAGGTGGGATTTTGGGAAAACCCTCTCTCTTTCTGCTGCGGGCCTGCCATGAGGTAACATTGGAGGAGGGGAGGAGCAGCAGGGCCCGGCTCAGGCCTCGCCGCCCCCGGGGCCGGGCTGGGGCGGCCGTGCCGGGGCTGGCCCTGGCCGGAGCCGAGCCGGGCCCTGAGCCCAGCAGACACTGGCAGAGAAGGGGAGCCATGGCTGTTAGCATCTAGCCAATCCTACGGCCTGCCCCACGCCACC
>WBMY01011999.1:218455-262623 GCA_013397315.1 Donacobius atricapilla
CAGCTCCACCCTTCCAGCACAGCCCTGCTGCCCATCCCATGACATTCCCAGCCCGGCTGCCCATCCCGTGGCATTCCCAGCCCTGCTGCCCATCCTGTGACATTCCCTGCCCTGCTGCCCATCCCGTGACATTCCCAGCCCTGCTGCCCATCTGGTGACATTCCCAGCCCCGCTGCCCATCCCGTGACATTCCCTGCCCTGCTGCCCATCCTGTGACACTGCCAGCCCTGCTGCCCATCCTGCGACATTCCCAGCCCTGCTGCCTGCCAGGGGGCAACTCCCAGCCTGGGAATGGGATCCTTAGCCCACCAAGGTCACATGTGGCTCATGAGGTATGGCAGCCACTGGGGCTCTGCCAGCACTAAGGCAAATGAGGGAAAATCAGATGATGCTGGAGAACTGCTGGTCTGACCTGTGATGTAAAACATTCTGTTATATTCCAGGCCAGCAAGCACTTACCCAAGAGTGAAAGAATCAATGGTCAGCCAGATAGGAGCTCCTGCCCTTGGGCAGCACAATCCCAAGGAATGCTCACTGCTTAGGAGGAGAAAATTTAGCTCTGTTTCTTCCCCAAAAATGAAAATACACATAAAATTATATCTGGAGAAAACATCTGATTTTGAGGAACACTGGAATGCTATATGCAATCAGTACTTTTTCCTCCAAAAAAGGTACTCTATAATACTGGAATAATTAATTGCTCACAAGAGCTTGATATGAGTACTTGCATAAACGACATTCTTTATGTCTGTAAATTAATTCATTTCTGTCTAATCTCAAAACCAGCTAAGTTTCCATTCATCCCTTATCAATATTCCTTGATAATTAAACAGATAATTTCCTAATTACTGCTTTCTGCTGTAAAGAGTTTCCAGGGCTCCAGCCAGTGCAGAAAAACTTGTTTGTCAAACAAAAGACAGACTGATGGAGCAAAAATGAAACTGCATCTTCTACCCATTTGGGCTTTTTTTAGTTAACTGGTTAAGTCTCATGACTAAATATCAAACACTATTTTCCCTTATCACCTGGTCCCTAATTACCAATCACCTCTATAAATTGCTAATATGAATGATTTTGACCTGTGACATCTCAGCTTTTGTCCTACAGTACTGCAGATGGGACACATTTTATTGCAAATTTCATTTCATGCCTTTTATTGTGAGAGGTATGGAACATTGAATGATAATTAAATATTTTACAGTTCGTTCATTTCAAAACGATCATTTCATATTCATTACTCCAGTGACAGACATGTCCTGGCAGTTTTACCCCTCATTATACACATAATATCTGTATTTGAGCAAGCAAGAAGAATTTTGAAAGGAGATTGCAACCAAGTTTCAATATTAAAAAAAACCCACCAAAATTCAAAAAGCTCTGCTAGCTTGTTACATTAACTTCAGGGGCCACTGTCAAACTAACAGCTGACTAATGTCACATTTCTGATATTTTTTTACAAGCTGGTTAAAAAAAACTAGGTTTGGGCATAAAAATATACAACTACATAAATCATTCCTATGAAATCTGAAGAAAAGGTTAAAAGCTCCTGGACATATTTTCAAGAAATGAACTTGGACTTCAATTTTTCCTAGTATTTCAGATCTCACCAAAATACCATTACATTTTGTATTGCAAAAAGTCACCCTGGTTAGCCAGCGATTGCTTGAAAATGTGTGTTACATAAAGGAGAACATTTTTTCTATGCTTCCTAATGCAACTACTCCAGCCAATTTCTATGTTCCAATTTTAAGTAAGGGCTCTCTGGATACTCTGTTTTTGAGGCTCCTTTCATCAGAAATAATTGCTGATAATCAGAATTTCTTCATCCATTGATTGCAATGGATATATTCAATGGTATATTCTAAGGACATCTGGCCCTCACAAAATTTGGGTTGCTAATAGAAAAATATTCTGCTCTTCATTTTAACATCCCCAAGAAGAGGTTCTGGCTTCAAAATAGGAGGTTATGATATAAGAAATATGGCATGTTAAATAGAAAATACATGGAAGGAATGAGTACAGTTGGAGAGCAAGCACATATAAAACACTAAACCAGATATAACTCAATACAAGCCAAGAGAGGATGAAATGAAGCTTTATGATAACCACAGCTGCACCACATCAATGACCAAGC
This sequence comes from Donacobius atricapilla, assembly GCA_013397315.1. Taxonomy (NCBI): domain Eukaryota; kingdom Metazoa; phylum Chordata; class Aves; order Passeriformes; family Mimidae; genus Donacobius; species Donacobius atricapilla. The sequence goes on from WBMY01011999.1 coordinate 220,590, forward strand.
ATTTCCTCTGGGTGACACCAAAAGAAACCAAGATGAGACCATCTGTTCTGTCCCCAGCCTGGTGAGAACCTTCTCTATTGGTCTGTGCAGCACAGGCAGGGTGTGGCACAGCCCAAACAGTGGGAGCACATCAGACCACTCAGAGTTTCCTGACAGAAGCCAAGATCTCCACAAAACAAGTCAGCCAGGATGCAGAAGAAACTGCCTGAAGAAGCTATTTAAATGTGGCAATGACACCATATCGTAAGTGGTAAGGCAAAAAATTAAGTATTTTTTTAGGGGTCAACACCGACAGTTGCTTATTGCCTGATTTGGAGTGACCAATGCTTGAAAGGACAATAGAAGGAATGAACTAAGTCACGGTTATAGGTTTTACTTATTTATTTGAATTTTGCAAATAAATAAAAGTTCTAAAGACCTCACCCTGCAGGTAGGACCCCCTGTGCAATAGCAGAATGGTCTGGACCTGTCATGTCCTAAGCTGAACTGTAAAACATACAAGTTTTATCTCATCTAAAAGCACACTTGTAACTGCCCAGAGTCTGTCCTGGATAAAACCCAAAATAATCCCACACAACTCCAGGTTTTTTGTGACTTTGAAATTTCATTCATTCAAGATGCTCACATAGTAACTTGACAGTCACACTTAAAAACACTAAAAACGTTATATATTAAAATGCAACAAGAAACAGCAGAGTTCCTTCAATGTTTGGATCACACTTGGGAGCCTAGGAAAGTGCCTGCAGCTACATAAATGCAGAAATGACACCCCATAATTACGTAAACATGAATTTAACAAAGCTGACACAGGGATTTGGCAACCGGTTGTGTTTATATCAGCATATCGTCAACACTGCTCATCAACCTTTACAGCAGAGATTAGAGGCAGAAGAGAAAAAAAAAAAAAAAAAAAAACCAAAACAAAACACACCTAAAAATCCAGACTAACTTGCCTTTGGGGAAAAAAAAAGTATTTTATGTTATTTATGTCAGTAATAGAATCTACCAGCTCAATTAAGTAAAGTCACCTGCCTGGCAAGGATCAGGCCTGCTCTGGTTCAGCCTGAACAGATAAAAGGAGCCACTTGTGTTTGACTGCTCTTACACATGGGCAGTCCCCACAGGCAAAGTAGGAAAAGCCCTGCTGTCAAAAGCAGGACTTGGCAACCCTTCAGAAGTCTCTTCCCTGTCAAAGCAGTACTTTTAATGCCTTTACATCAAGGGTGCCCCTGAATTTCCCCCAGCAGCAGCAGCGCTGCATCCCCAGTCCCCAAGCATGGATGGTGGAGGGGGAGCAGTACAACACATGTGGGAGCTGAAAGGTTCTGCAGAACATGGCCTGGGAGCCACTGCCCCTCCCAGACACATCACACACTACTATCCCAATGTGTTTAATGTGTTCATACATTTTAAGGAGATGCAGATGACAGAGGGAAATGATGACAAGTAAGCTACCCTAGCAAATGCACAGATTTTCATCAGTCTCACCACTGACACTGCACTGCACGTTTGCATAACAAAGTGTAAAAACACGCAGGCCCTGTGCTTGTATCATTGTGAGGGGCAACATGGAAAAAAATTCACTGAATTTGCTTGGTATGGCCCTTGTTAGTTACACAATATGACAAATAAGAGCCGTGCTAACTGAATAATTCATCTGCTCCCTCCTACCTCACACTAGCAACAAGTCTTCCTTTCACTGTTCCTTGCTAAAATTAAAACTGAATAAAAAAGAGAATGTTAAGATTATCAGGCAGATCACATTCTCACTGGTGCAACACGTCAAACAAGAATTTAAGCAGCTGATTTAAAAGTAATAAGTATATAATCACTACGAGCTCCAAGGTTAGCTATACTTCAGGGCTAGAGTAGAATTGCACGGCTGAAAGTCCTCTGCACTGCCTTTTGCCCATGTTCAAATACCTCTGCTCCCCCGAGGCTGGGGCTTGGCATCCCCCTGGAATGTGCTCCTGAACTACTCCAGATCTCCAGCTCAGTGCATCAGGTTTCACAAGATCTCCCCCCAAAGTGGCAGCTCAGCCGCTTTACTCATTTCCTGCCCTGGACCACAACCCAGCACCACAATCCAGAGCCCTCCAACATTCTGCAGTCTAACACTGGCCTGAAGGAGGAGGGAGGAGGTTGAGACTGTTTCTTATCCTTCTCCATGGATCAAAGCTGTAGTGGTTGGTCTTGTTAAGCACAGCTTTTAGGACAGAGCCTGTTCAGAGAGCTCAGCAGAGCAGAAGCACTTTGAGTAGCCTCTAGGCTTTGCAGGGAAAGCACTGCCAGAAGAAAGCTTTCTGCTTTTGTAGCAGTACAATGCAATGCCAGCATTAGTATCGTGCAGGAAGCACAGTGCAGAGGTCTTGCCTTTTTGGGGGGACAGATCTGCCAGCTACCTGCAAAATCTGAGAACAAAGGACTGAGGGCAGCTCATCTCTGCACTGGTAGCTTCTAGTCTTTGCCACTGAATGAAGGATAGTGTCCAAAAAATGAGTTTAAAGAAAGAAAACAAATGTCACATCAAATACATTATAACCATTGAATTTTAGGAAGGGGAAGAAGTATTTGTCTAAAAATACTCATGTCAGTAGTTTCATTTGGGTTTTTTTTTGTTTGGTTGGTTTTTTTAATTAAATCAGTCATATTCTATAGAGAAATGCTGTGGTCAGGTTCATTACTAAACCTTTTTTATCGGAAGCAGGACAACAACCTACACAATTCATAATTTGACAGACACTGAAATCAATGTAAATCAGCTCTACTCCAACAGCTTCACTAGATCCTGGGTTTCTGTAGCCACTATCTTGTACCAGCATCACCCCCAGACTAAGATACCCAAAACAACAGTGTACAACAGTGAAATCCTCCCACACCCCACATCTTCCCCTTGCAAAGGCATCTGTGGGGAGGATGCAACAACTATCTGGTGAATTGTGCAGATTCAGAAAGCTTCTGTGCATCCAACAGTGTCACAAAATTCCACATCACAACAGTAGCAGAGCAATCTGAAATAGTATCACAGACAACAATGAGATTACTCCAGTTTTAGGGCAATAATCTGCCTTGGTCATGTTTGCACACAGCTAGGAGACAGGATTGAAGAATCTTTGGTGAATTAACCCCAGTAAGACCCAAAGTCTATAACTATATTAACTTTTCAATATGTATTCTTCCAGATTCTGATCCTACTTCTGGGTTATTCTATGGTCATCTTGTGCTGTTTGCAATAGAAAGATCCTTATGAAAAATAAAGGTTCTAATCATCAGTTTAAAATGCAGTGAGGGTTCAAACTCTCCCTGTGACAGCCTCAGCATTAACAAAATATGTAACTGGGTTTCTTTCCGAACCAAACACGGTTAAAATCAAAGTTCTTTTTACACAAGAGATTACGGGTGATGGCACAGGGTCAAGACTGGGTTCAGCTCCAAGGCACATCACAAGTGTTCACAATGTCATTGCCAGCAGAACACTGCCAGCAGAGAGATCAGGACACAGGAGAACATCCCCACCACAATGAGCCTCGCAGGACTGAGCATACAGGGCACAGCCACAAACGAGCACCTTTGCTACTCCCCAGTGTGTACACAAAACAATGCCACAGCAAGTTAAAAATCTAGTAAGGGTCACAGGTTGGGGGTTTTTTGCTTCGTTTCTTTTTTTTTTTTTTTTCCTGTTGCCTTGAACTTTTAGAGGGTAAAGATTCCTGTACATCTGTCAGTGTTTGGATTTATTTATCCTTGTCAGTTTCTGGTATTGATCACAGTGTATTTACTTTTTTATTTCTTACTTTTTACATCAATATTTTCAGGGGGTTTTTTAAGTTTTACTTTTAACATCCTTTCATATAATGACCAAAATATAGCAATACAAATTTCTACTTCCCAAGGAATGGTGCACATTCAGAGGTTAAAGCATATTCAGGGCTCCACTGAAAAAGAAAAATGGACAGGCAATAGTTATGAGTACACTTTTAAGCTTTTTTTTAAAATACCTTTTATCAATCTTCATCTGAGCCAGCAGTTACTATAAGAGGCCACATGCAGACAGACCAGACCTTTTTCCAGGTCTTTCCCTCATCATTTCCTTCAGGACATTTCTCAGAAGGCAGGATTATAACCAGAACTGTATTACACAAAGTCTGCACTGCACATCCAACGTGCCACACAGTCTCATGCTAATGCTGAAGAGAACAAAGCATTTACGAATAGAAAAGCTTCTAAGCTATGAAAATTAAGAGTATATAACAATCTTGAGACTGCAATACACAATTCTCAAGGTTTTGAAGAAATCCCTCAAGCTGTGATTTATGAGTGTGAATTTATGAATGCTCCAAGCCATTCCAGTGCAGAGCCAAAGCTTTGTGAAATCACGAGTGCTCTGGGGTCACTTCTGCCTCAGCAGGGAGCTGCAGCCACAAGTGAAAGGCAGAAGTGTCTGAGTCACATCCCAGCTTTCAGAGGCCCAGTTCCAGCAGGTGAGAGAGCTAGCACAGACTGAAACCTGGCAGAATGAGGCGATATCTCTAAACTCAGCAGACACCAGCATCAAGTGACCACACCAAATAACTCTGTCTGGTGTGGGCATCTGACCACAGAACACAATTTGGCAGCCCAACCCCAGCCCCGAAACATGAGCCTAATTCTTAATGTGGCCCCAGATTTCACCTACTTCTGTTATCAAATGGGTAAAACCTGGACAAGAGGCAAAAAACTCTGCAAGAAAAGCAAAGCAGAGCTGGCTCAAAGCCCTTGGCTGAGGGCAGCCCAAGGTGGCTGTCACTCTGCCTACCTTTGGTTTGGTCTTGTTTTTAAAACTAATCACTCAGAGGTGTTCTCAAAGCCCGAGACCATACCTCTCCAAATTCCAAAGCAGCATGAAAAATGTACGAATTGTCTTTCAGTGGCACGATACAAATATTTTGGCTGAACAGTGATTGGAGATTAAACTTTGGAATTTCCGCTGACAAAGCGAACATCAAGAGCCGACCCATTCCTCACCATCTCTTAGCTTGCCCCACGTGCTCCACTTTCAAGTCTCAGCTGGTGTTTAACCTCTAGAAATACCCTCCACAACAGTACTTTAATGTATAATAATAATAAGATTGAAGTAAAATTAATCCATCACAATTCATTACTACATTGTTTCCTTCATAAAGTGAGCCTCTCCTATTCCCCCAGAGTAAAGGCTCTTCCTCCTCTCCTCTCTCCCAATTTATACTCCTGTTTTTCCAAACATGACTTGCAGGTGCATCCACTCTAATCCCCAAGGAAGCGGAATGTTCCTTTCTATTAAAAATAAATAATAAAAAGGCAGGTATTAGTAGACTTTGGCAGTGTTTGGCTGTGGGCTGCCCTGGGCTGGAAACAGCTTTATTTTGTCTTTTTAAAACAGCTTAAAGTAAGCAAATGGAGAGTATAAATCCATTTTTTATTATTCTTTCTCTGTATAGACACCCTATTTCAGTACAAACACATTGTCCTTCTTTTGTTTGAAGACAGCACAAACAGCTTTGCAGCTGTTTGTAGTTTCTGCCATTCTTCTCAGAAATTTGCAGATCTCCTCACCTCCCTATAATTTAAATAGCACACTCTTTACACCTCTTACAACAATGAAAACAGAATTCTGAGCAACATGGTGAAGTGTGCACTCAGTAGCCCTCAAATATTCTTTTAAAATTATTTTATTCAGACGGTGTATTTTTTACAGCTTTTATTTGTAGCCATAATTCTGTTCCTTTAAGTAGTATCATCTCCTTGATTTGCCTGCAGGTGTTAACAAATGAGGTTTATAAAAGTTAGGAATACAATCCCAGTCAGTTTCGTAAGACCCCTAAGTTTTAATTCTATGGAACCATATAGTGCTTATAATTTATTCTTTTAATTGACTGCTTTGCTATGTTAAGCAGTAGGAAAAACTAATTCTATTACAATTTGTTACAACAATGACATGGATTTGCTTTTTCTGAGATGTAGAAGATTAAAAGTATAGAGACTTGTCCACTTGTATGGTTTTTTACCAACATGAAAGAGTAGAGTTGTGTCACTATGAGGAAAACATCTATTAAGTTGTCAGTTACAATATAATTTGCCTTGATGTCGAGCAACTGCAAGCCCAAAAACTGACAGATAAGGCACAGACGTGTCACAGAAGTGAAATACAGAATAGCAATTAGCATGGAATGAAAGAACACAGAGATGCAAATGAGCAGAGGGATAAAATCTCATCTATAGCCAGAGACATGCATGTGTGACAGACAAAACCCAGAGAGGATCAGGGGCCGTTCTGTGACCACTGCTTTGCCAGCAGATAAAGAATCTGCCTGCTTGTATTCTGCTATGGACAAAGATCTGCCTTGGGGTTTCCCAGGCCATTTACTACTGAAGATGAGGTTATTTTCACTCCCTCTGTGGCAGGGAACACAGAGGAACCAGACACTGAACACTTGCTCCTAGAGCAGTCCAGACATTCCCCCTGAGGAAGAAAATGTTTGTAGGTAGCACCACACACTGACTCAGGTGTGATCATTTCTGGCTGACAGTGCAAGTCCTCTCTTTCCACCTGGTTTTCAGGTGGAGGAATGAAAATGTTTTTCATATGCAAAGTGACAGTCACATGAAAGTATTGGCAGTAAGAGTCTGCTTTCAAAACTAACAGGATTATGCAGCAGCCCACAAATGTACAAACAATATTATCTCTTTCAGTCTCATTATATTTACTTTTTTGAAATGGGTGAATGACAAATAAAAGCAGTAACTTGCACTTGCAGGAACTTTTTAATTGACATTAAGGGGCAAGGATAGCTGTCTGTCAGTGTTAGGTCTTACCAGCCTCAAAGCTGTATCTTTCTTTCGGAAATAGAACTGAAGCAGAATGAAATGTTGAACTGACAAAAAGATCTGACATCCCTTTTGTAACAGAGGAAACAATTCAGCCAGAGGAAAAGATGACCACAGGATCTACTATATGCTGAAACTAATGTAACAAATGTAACAGTCCAATCATTCCAAATCATTAAAAGCAACGACATTTTAATTATTTAGGACTGGTTTTTAGCTTAGAACTAATACTTTGGAAATTAGATCCATTCCACATGGAGTAATAGTAAGACAACAGGACAGGTTCCATCTCTGGTACACATTCCCAACTGAACTGAAAAAATAGCAACAATTAGAGGTAAAATAAAGAGAATATCGGATCTTACTGAGATTTCATCCAATATGGATTAGACACAGTTAATAAAAAGGATGCATGTTTAAATAGCACTGGCCAAAGAGGGCAGAACACACAGGCAGTGAAAGTTCCAGTCTGAAATCTTCAAGATGAATTAATTGACTTAGGGGTATACACCAGTATATTTTCCGCATATCGAAACAGGAATCTGCTGGACCAGTGTCCTCATAGATTATCTGCCGTGGCAAGTGCCAAAGTGCCAAATGCCGAAGAGAAACCTGTCAGAAGCAGCTCTTTTTGCATCAAGAGTAGATACAGAGGTGACATTTGTAATGAGTCCTTTGGACTGGCTGCCCTTTTTGCTGGATTGTGTCTTGCTTTGTTTCAGTCCAAACTCTGCACAGAGCACACTGGGATAGCCTCTCACATGGAGAACTGAGGTGCACACAAATCCACAGGCACTGATGCCATAAAAATCAAAGTAATTCAGTAATTCTTTAACTGCTAAGTTATGCAGAGTCACACCACACACCTGCAGCTGGCCAAGTAGCATTTAAAAACAAAAAACCCCGCAATATCATGTATGCATTGGTTATTTCAGTCCTCTGCAACTGTTAGCTTTAGAGTAACTGCTCTGATCTCAACATACTAGACATGATTTTAATGATGTATCAATACAAAAAATGACCACAGCCACATTAAAATCCATTTCCATGAACTATTATCTGAGTATGTTTACAGAAAAAAACTTAATTTTAAGAAGGAAGTTATTTTCACTTCATTAACAAGCTACCCCTCTCATAACAGTCACCTTTAGAAATGAATTCAATTATCCATTCAATTATTCAGTTAGTCACAGTCACACTTTGCTGTTTTTCCTCAAGCAGAGGGGTGTTAACTTTGACTAAATCTACCCCACATTCACATGTATTTTCCACAGGGACAGAACTGGGTACATACGGCACTCGCTGCTTGCTTACCCCTCCAGGGAACCATCACTGCATCATGCTGTGAGGTCATACTGTAATAGGATCATTTAAATTTCTTCAGAACCAAAATAATTCTTCATTTAAAAAAAAAGGTAGAAGACTGAGAGAAAAATGTGGTTTGTTTTTTTTTTTTAACCCACAGGGTTTTGGAATCACATAGCATGATTTTATGTGTGGAATTTGTGAAACAGATTAGACAGTTCAAGAAAAATGGATACTAAACAAAGGCGGGCAGAAAAAAGTTCAAAACCAATCCAGTGTAGATACACAGCAAAACAAGGACAGTACAGGAACAAAATGCAGAGGCAGGAAGCACTTGTTCACAACAAAAACTTTGTTAAGCTTTCCTACTGATAAAAACACATTAGAGAATTATTTCTTGAGAGTGTGTGTTGTGGCCTTTTCCCCCAACCCGAGGCCCCATTTATACTCAGTCTGACAATAGCAGATTGCTGCAGTCTGAAGCTGTTTAACCCCACCCTGACTGTAGCCTCTGTGCCACAGGGGCCCAGGTCCCCTTCTCACAGCCCAGCCTGGACCACAGCCACTGCACTGACAAAAGCACAGAAGACTTCATCTTCTTGCAGTCCTACTTCAGCACCCTGGTGAAGACTGCTGACATGATTCCCTTCCTCCTTCAAAAAGAAAAATGAAAATATGGATCTACTTTAGAGTCACAAGTAAGCTCCAGAATAGAGAACCAAAAGAGATTATGGCAATTCTTAATTTCAACGTACACCCCATGCATTAGTTTGAAGTAATAATAAACTTGATCAGTTACAATTTCATAACTAACTTAATGCCAGAGATTTTTTACTCAAAGGATGCAGAGATCCAAGTCTGTAGTTGGGGACTCCCACACCATATAAATACTTTGTCCATGCACCTACCTGCAGGAACTGCCTTTAATGAAAATGCCTTTGGTTGATCAGTCAGAGGGGAAACAATTCCCTCTCTAACCCCCACTCCTTTATAGTAAGTGAATAGTTTCCTATAAAATATCAGCTACGATGCTTTCCCTTGCTCAGCCTGGCTGAGATGTAATTTGCCATCCCAGACACCTGTACAGCCCATGAAATTCTGTGCCTGTGTTCATCTTGCTAAGACTTAATGCCTACATGCCAAAGCCACAAACATTCAGTGCTGTGGGATTACCTGTATCTAAGAGAAGTCCTTCAAAATAATGGATGCTGTACATCATCCCAATGAAAAATCCATGAAGAACTGTCATTCAGAGAAGCACTTAATCTGAGGGGAGAGAGATTTACTCTCCTCGTGTTTGAGGCACTGCTTCCCATGCTTGCCATGTTTACCATCAAGACTCGTTTGCATCCTTGTTTATTTCCTGTGTGGAGATGGGAGTATCAGACAAGCCCCTTCCCTGGGGTGACAGGGGGACAATCTAGGCAGCAAATGATACAAGAGCGATATAAAGATGGAAAAGAAATAGTTAACAGATTAGGAAAATATTTTAAAATATCTTCTATTTTATATCATTAGAAAACCAAAGCATTTCAAGATTTGTTAAAAAAAAACCCAAAACAACAAAACCAAACAAAACCAGAAAACAAGACAACAGCGCAGGCAGACACCAGGCAGTTTTAGTTTTAGCATGAAGGCAGCTTCAAAACAATCAGTTGGGACAGGAAAAAGTCACTCTCCAGATCCCACATATTAGGCTAATATATTAATCTCTAGTCTATGTGTTTCTCTTGAGGATTTCTCTTTCAAGTTATCACTTTCATCGGAGACCTGAGGAAATACTCCACAAAAGGCTCATCAAGGCTGGCACATTTTCCTTTAAAATTTTGCAGTCAATAAATCAGTGTTTCTGATAAAGCATCCTGTGTTGAAAAAATTATCACCTTCTCTTATATCCTTCTAAAGGATAATTTGTTTCTATGGTAATGGGCTGCTCTGAAAGGGTGAGCAGTTTCATTAAAACTTAGTTTTCATCAGTGCTGAAAGGTGCTAAAAAGCTATAAGGTACTGTGCCAACCACAGGCGCAACACAAAAGCAACTTAAGGGTCATGAACTGAGAGACAACATATTCAAAATTCTGAATAGTCAAACCCAAAATACATATGAAATTATTTAAGCACATGGCAGAGAGACATAATATGGTTTTCCAGGCCCACAACAACATATAAATCAACCTGCTAGCTCTCCCACTGCCAGCACTACACCTTGGCAGATGCACCCTACAGTGACTTAGCTCTGGTTTGACATCATCCCCACCTACCCTTGAGCCCACAATCCACCACAAAGTCCCAAACCAGAAAACCTATCTGAGTTATTGCTCCCCTGCCTGTACTCTTGATTAATGGAACAACCACAACAGTTAAAAACCCACAATGGAAGGAGCTACATGGAAATTGCAAGTGATAGTAAAAATGTTTCCTAAGAAAGGAGGCTGTGTTTGCAAACAGGTAATTTAATTTCCTTGCACTGCTTGGTAAACTGAAGTTTGTGAAATTAAAGTGAGATTTGTTTTCACGCTAAAATCCACTGGGAGGCTGATTATGCTGAAACACACTTCAAGTGTTGAAGGAACAAAGAGGAATGCAAAGAATGTTTCAATGTATGGAAACTGCATATTAAGTAACTCCTTGATTTTCCTAAATGAATACACTAAAATGAAAAAAAAATTTCTTATAGAGCCAAATTAAGATTTACCACAGAGTAATGAGTAACTGCAAGCGAAATTATAGCTCTTTAGCCAGCTGACTTTATGTTAATTTCATTGCTAAATACTTTGAGGAGAATTTCGTATGCAGGAATTTTGTTGCTCTCCTTCCGTAAGGCAGGTGCAGGTAAATTCCTGCTGTGAATCTGCACAAGTCCCAGATAAATTCTTATGGTCATTACCCCAATGATCTGACGTTATCTTCACATCCCAGTCACCCATTTTTCCACCAGTTTCATCCACATATATAAACTATCAAAACACCAGACAAACCAGAACAAGAAAGTTCATTTAACTCCAAGACTTCATTTATCATCACAGTAAGAAACAAGTTGTTCTGCTTGTAGGTATCAATCTTCTGGGATCAAAACAAAGACAGAAAGGCTTCAACCTAGACAATGACACATCAATATCCAAATGATTAAGTTCTGGAGATTTCTTCCCATTTGAACTTCAAGCAAAACCAAGACAGGGATATGGAAGAAGCAGCAACAACTGCATGTTTCACTTGAGCTAAGGTATTTAGTACTGTAGAGGTATTTTAACACAGTGCAGTAGTGCATCCTCACCTTTAACCTGTGTGGAAATTTGGTTTCCCAATCCTGATGGGAGTCCTTCTCTCATCCCTCTCTTTCTGTCAATTATAGATAGAGTAGGGGACAAAAAACATCTCCATTGGTCTCATGAGCATATCACAAAATGGCATCCAAATCAAATGCATGCATAATGATCTCACGTGATATCAAATTTGTTCATGAATGAACATTTCATCAAATATTTTTCATAAATTTCTATAAAGGTAAATCTTTGGGCTGTTTTAAAACAGTACATTTTGAAATGCTTCTCTTGGAAAATAAGAAGTCTGTCCCATGGAATGCTGCTGGGTGGTTCAAGTCACAAAATAGCGGGGATATCTCACCCTCACAGAGTTGGAAGAGTTTCATCTGAGAATATTTCCTTTCAGATGTTTTCTAAATCTTAAATGAATTAATTGGAAAATGGTGCAGGCATTAACCCCCTGGAATTCTGTACCACTTGGGTGCTTCCAACAAGCCTTCAAAGGCTGCCCTTAGGAGTCTTATCATCGCAGATGGATTTCACTCAAATGGCCCCACCTGTCACTCCATGTGGCTGCAGCCTGAACTCAAAGAACACCCAGGGCACATTTTCATCAAAATGCCTGGCTAAGCAATCCAAGAGATGAAAGAGATAAAGAAGATAATGCTCCAAATCTTACACTGAGCAGAGAATCTGACCCAAACAAAATGAACTTCTGCCAGATTCGTTCATGTTAAGAGATGAGACTAGAATATTCCCCCCTGCTCCCTTCGCCCAATGGGCTGCAGAGGTATTTGGCAGAGGGAATTTTCTCCTTGCTGTCATTTCCTATTTTCCAGGGTTTGGCCAGCTGTCCAATATTGGGTCCCTTTGAACGAGAAACCAGTTGAGAAGCACAGAGTCATCTTCACAACTGTTCTCTTGCAGGGCAGATAAGGATAGAAAGGGATGATTAAAGCTTTTGCTGGCTAACAATAAAATAAAGCAGGAGGAGGAAAAAAGAGCTGATCTGAGTCTTGTGAGACAGAAGATGGTTCAAACTCCTGCTGCCCATAATTGGCCTGTCTGTAGGAATGGAATCCACCCCACACTTGGCAGCACAGCAGATGCATTTTAAATGGACCTGGGTCTATTATAATGCCCTCATTTCAAGCACATCCAGTCAGATGCAGACGTTCAGTTTGCAGTAAAGAAGGTGAATCATACAGCTAGTGCACACAGCTCCAGAGGACACACCTCCACCTTTTCAGAAAGGGCCACTGTGCTCATCTCTCCCACAGAGTTCTCCTCTTTCACAGGCAATTCAATGTGCTTGCACCTAGTATAGACTAGTTTTTCCCTTATTTTCTTCTTTCTCCTGAGAGTTTTGTCAATATCGGTAGAGACAGTTATCAAATACAGCAGTAAGGAAGGACAATACAAGTTTTCTGATAAGGCAGTGTTGTGTGTATCAAGATTATATTCTATTGGTGTAAAGAAATAAAGAGTAGATTTCATCTGGTTAGAACAAAGAGCTGTGTTTCTCAAAAACACCTTAAGAACACGAAACACCAAAACCTGTTCAAGAAAGTAGTGCTTTTCAAAAACACATAATTAATTTAACAATAACTCTGTGAGTTGCCAGACAAAACCCCACCTGACCAGCCTTTATGTCATTATGAATTTAAGATAGCATCTGTTGTGTGACAAGTGGCATGGCAATTCCACAAGGTTTGTAAACATATCAACAGTTAGGAAGTCCAGGCACTCGCCTGTGAAGGGAGCTAGCCCTAAAGGAGCCCTGCTCCCATCCCCAGGTGAAGAATGAGGCAAGGAACCTGCACTGTTGGGCGCTAACCACAGCAGGGGGCTTTCTCCTCCTAATCAGGGACTGCTGGCACACAGCACATCACAGTTTACTCTTCCTTGCATGGGTCAACAAGTTCCTAACAGCATTCATGTCTCTCAAGTTATGCCAAAGCACTTTTTTTTCTCAGAAAAGAACCATACTCAGATTCAAACTACATTTTGACACTGGTCTCTGACACTCTTTTTTCTTGACCCTCTAGACTGGCACCCTAATCACTCCCTCAGATTTGAATCTACACATCAGAAAATGTGTGTTTCTTCTTATCAGAGGAATGATGCTAATATAAATTCAGCATTTGTGCCACGTTGAAACTCTGAGGCCATAAGAAAGGTGGATCCTGAAGAGAACACAATGGAAAGTGTGTAAGAATTCTCAGTGGAACAATACCCTCACAAAAAGCAATTCCAAATGCTCTGCATTAATGCAGAGAATTGCTACCAATAATGGCATTTCTGTTGGCATTTAAAAGCTATTTTATATGTAGAACATTTTACACAGACAGGTATTAGACTACAATCAAGCCAATGCCAGTAACACTTCAGTGTGACAAGATCAATCACAGGAATCCCATTGCTTGGGTTAACTTTCTGTTAACTCCCAAGAATTGGCAGAACTCAGTGGCTGTGCTTTCCCTCAACATTTTATCCCTAAGCCACATGATACAAAGCATCTTGTGATGCACACTGAAAATCACTTTTATAAAGATGAGAGAGGCAAGATTAAAAAGAGGTAGAGCAAGAAATCACACATGTAAGATCATCAAGAACTGTTGGAACTACAAAAAGAGCTGGCAAAGCATTTGTCTGAAGTAGGCCTAATGCCAGTAAGCAAGATCTTTGTTTATGAACAGTAAATTCCCCTCACACTTAAATAAAATATTTATAGTAATTGATTAAAAATGTAACTATATAATGTCTCTCTACATACACATATATTAGGTTGGCTATTGTGACAGACATGAGATTCACAACACTGAGACGTTTGAATCACTTTACAAAATGTACTTATGGAAGCTCAAGAGGGAATTCCTTGAGTGGCGGGTAATTGCTTGTTCCCTCAATAGTGATGAATTTAGAAATGAACAGTAGTAATGATATTCATAATGAAAATCCCTCAACTGTTTAAAGACCACTGCTCTGCATACTATTCACTAACTACTGTATTAGTGATTTTTCATAGGACAGGGAATATCGGCATAATATTTGTTAGAAATGCTACAGTATTTATTTACTTAATGGCTATTTTCACGCCCTCTAAGCAGTCAGCTCAGTCTGAGGAAAAAAGCTCATACAGGGAAGTTACAATAATCACACAAATTGATTCACCATCAGTTTTGGCAGCACATACTCACACCCAGAGGACCCCCCAAGAGCCCAGCAGGAAAAGACAAATCAAACAGCTGAGAAGTCTGGGCCACTACCAAAGTCAGTGGGCAAGTGTAAGGTAACACAGAGCCAAGGAGGAGGAGAACAAAGCTCTTTATATCAGCTATACCTCGTCTCCTTGTGTAGAGAAAACAGAAACCACATTGAGCAGGACTTGGGCTAAGGACAAACAAAATTCACTCTAATTGTGCACTGACCGTCATTCCAAATTAGGCACATCACCTTCCACTCCAGACACTGCCCTAGACACGTTTCCTGCTGCCCAGGAAGCCGTTCAGCAGCTCTCAGCCCATCCCCACCCTCCGCAGCAAAAGCAGCACTGCTTTCTGCCAGCCCACCCCTGTATCTCATCCAAGCTCACATTCCCTGCCTGCTCCCCTCCAAGGCCACACCTCACCTTTCCAGATTCTGAAGCACACCTTAAATTATGAGGGTCCCAGCACTGTGTCCTAGTATAAATAGCATGTTTTGATCCAGCAGGATGCTGCCTCACAGCACGAGAGGGGTTTGCAGACAGACACGCTTCTCTCAAACAGCCCCTTTACTCAGTTGCTGCACAATACAGCACTGGGATGTTCCAGGCATTTGCCAATTCTGATTGAATCCAGACTGCACAAGAAGACGTACTTTTAACACCACAGCTAGCACAGGCAGCAAATACTCAGGTACAACTCTAATTTCCAATAAAGATATATCTAATTATTTCATTATCCCACTTTTTGTTTTTAAGCATGATTTTTTTCTACATGTTAAACTTAACATAGCTAAAGGGACATTGTAATGGCTTTCATCATTCAGTAGAATAAAAAAGGTAATTTAGAAATAATAATATATGTTTCTCAGGCCCAACTGTGCAAGAATTTCACCATCATGCACGAAAAAAACTACCTGACTATAATTTTGTAATTAAAAACATCAAAATTCCCTGAAACATGCTATTAATGGTAATCCAAAACATAATTTTAACAGACAACAGAATCTCAGTGTCTCACACAGGTACAACACAGGGTTGCTGAGTAATCAGGTCTCCATTGAACCAGATACAGAAAAGGTAAAAAAATTGAATTTTATCTCGTAGTCCTGCCATGGGCCACTGAAATGCCATTTTTGCACAGAATCACAGCAATGACTACAAGGCCAGACCATTTAAGCTTCTTATTATATTAAAAAAAATTAGGTAAGCTTTACTGCACTATTTTAAACAGGGGGAAAAAAAGTGACAAGTGTACCCATTAAAGGTCAACAGTGTTAATTACAGATTCAAGAGCCATGTGAATTAGGAACAGACTCTGGAAGCACAACCAGTTCTGTCTGAGTGGGGCTGTCAGGACTGTGCTGGGGCTAAATCTCGTGTCTGAGGTGACACCTGGACATAAACGAGCCTGGGTGAGCAGCAGCTCAGCACCGTGCCCCAGGGACCCTGCGCTCCAGCCTTAGTTGGAATCATCTCCTCTTACTTTGCATGGTCTTTGGAGCCCAAACAGAAGCCACAGCTAAGCCAGGGCTCTGTGTGTGAACACTGGTGGAAGGAGTCTAAGCCTGACTCACAGGGCATAAAATCCATCCTGCAGGACGAGCTGTACTCAGTGATATATTGCTATTTCCTTTATCATACTCTGAACACCACCATCCCAGTGCCTCATCTAAACGGATTTTGATCCCCATTTATCAAAGAGCACCTATGTCCACTTCTGCTGAACTGAACCACCTGATGTGCAGTGCGTATCAGCCTTCCCCACAGCACCCTGAACAGCCAGGTGAGCATACTCCACCAGAGCTGATCCAGGAGGATAAAGGGTTTACCTTTGACTTTATCAAGATAAGACTTTGAGATATAGGAAATGGATAATTTTGCTTATACATTTTTTCCCCCTTTTTAAGGACAAGATTGAGAATAAAAGAGATTAATTGGAATAAAAGGATAGGATGCGGAAAAAAAATATCTAACATTAAAGTAGATGTAACTTGAAAGATTTCAGGATACAGGTCTGTCTTATATCAGCTTTTATGGGTAAATAAAAATAATGCTGCAATTTCAACCGCCTATGCGGAATATACTAAAATAATTTTCATTACCACAATACTAAGCTGCTATCAATGCATTTTTTCAGTAAACATCTCTTTCATGTTCAGCCTTTCCATCTTAGAAGCACTAAGATAATTTTCTTCAATAAAACAATTTAATTTAAAGGATTTTATCCACATTTCACAGTCCCATGACCTACTTCTTTGTATTTGAACTAAAACTAATCATATCTCCCATGCATTTTACAGAATAATAAGATCAGGAACTGAATATTGGAGAGAATGGAAAAATACCACAAAAGATGCTGCCACACAGCTTCAAACAAACTTGAAAGCTCCAAGTCTGAAACACTAAGTTTCTGCTCTGGAGGCATTGATAGCTTGAGTTTTGAAAATGTGCATGGATTAATTAACACAGAACCTGGCCTAAGCAAAACCCAGAGAAATTTAGTTTATGACCCACGTTTTTTTCCAAAACAAATTCCAGTGAGCAAGTCCAATGAGCACCTTAGTTTCAGGGGTATCAATAGACAGCACAGAGGTATAAAAGCCACTCTCAAAACTCTCTGGTATCACCTTGTTATCTGATAAATAACAGTGGGGATTTTCAAGCATACCTTTGTTTCTTAAAAGTAGACACAATAGCAATCTTGACATTTTAGATACAGCCTCCGCCAAGCAGATGAGAGGAAATGTCCAGTTTGCTGATTAGCTCCTGGTTTCACTAATGATCTGAAAGGCTGATGATCTGTACGTGCTGAAGCCCTACTGAAGGGCTCCCCAAACTTCAGACCTCTCATTATCTTTAAAAAGAACTTCCAGACATTTAATCATCATTGCTACATATTGCAGACCAAAACACAGGGATGCTGTGTTCTTTAAAACTTCCTGCTCCTGACAAGTCAGACTGTTGGCCTTTCAGAGCAGTGGCGACACAAACTGCTGTGCATTACCACAGTGGGTTGAATGATTTATTCATACCTCAGCCTCTCTTTTTGTGCCCTGTATCAGTACACAACAGAATCTATACTGGACTGCAAATCATAATGACCTACGACCAAAACCCAAGGGCAAACCTGCCATTTTATTATAGATACATAAATGATTAGTAACTGGGAAAGGAAAGAATTGTATGTATTATTTCCTATATTAAATCATCTTTCTAAAGTGTGTTGTATTTCAGCTTGCAACAAGTGAAGTCACAGAGGAATACAAAAATCTGAGCCTGCTATTTCTGCAAATGCAACAGAGAATGAGAGCCTACAGACCAGCAGATTCCACATCACCACTCATGTTCCCATTTTTACTATGCCAAGAGAACAAACCCTTCACACTCCTTCATGCCTTCTCCTTAGCCTTCTCCAAAGAAAAAAATTTAACAGCAGAAATAACAATTGGTTCAACAAGAAATTAGGTATTTAATGAAGTAAAGCAAAGATTGTCTTAAACAGGGTAAGTCACCCTTTGGTAATGCAAAAAAATGCAATTCTCTCCATCCCTGTATTAGTTTTATCAGTATAAGAGCCTGAATTTGTCAGGAAAAGTAACTTGATATGCTCTATGTGAGGCACAAGGAGCAGCACTTGCCATTGCAGAACTGTACAGAGGAGTCAACTGGACCACTAGAAGAACTCACACCAAGAGCAAGTGTTCATCATCTCTCTGCACATCATATCACAACAGATTGTACTCTACCAATATAAAATAGCATATTCAAATAATTTTAAAATTTTCATTGTGGTCACAATTACCGGTAAATTATTTGCTGTTTGCTACAGTTAATCCATGGAGGAAGATCAAAGAGAACATCACATTAGCAGGTTTTTATTCTGTGGTGTGCTACAAGGATCCTACAAAGCCCAACTAAAAGCTTTTAATAGAAAGCTGAGCTTTTGATCCAAACTGGCAAGTTTAAACGTTTCAAAACCACACGGTTTCCCTGAAAATACAACTAGTACAACAACAGGAAGAGGTTTCATTTTTAATCAGTTCTGTCTGGATGATAACTTCCAGCAATCTTCACTGCCACTGCAGCTGGTAACACGGCACTCGCTGAGCTCCCCCACTGCAGATTTCTCTGCACGCAGCCTAGCTTCCTCTGGCAACAGAAGGCAGGAATCACATCACACTGCTCACAGGCAGGGGTGGGGAGCAGCAGTCACATGGAACACGAGATGCTTGAGTTGTCCCTCCACCCATCAGTGCAAGAACATCATATTAATCAAAATACCAGCAACAAGGCAAAACAGCAGCAAGGATCCAGAAGGTAACTTCAAAAATTCCAGAATGCATTGCCTGTTTACAGGGTGGTTCTGCCATCTTGTACTCAGAGAAGATGGGTACAGAATTCTATGCCAAAATAGATTAAAACCCCAAGTATTTCAAGGAAAATCCTTATTTTCGCTGAAAACAGGATACACATGTGGATTTGTACTGTGGATTTGTACTTGACAGTCCTCCTCTTTCTTCCACACTACCCCCAAGTCATTCTATTCTGGGAAGAAAAAGAATCAATTTGATCATTGTGTGCCCTGACCAGTGAAGCACTAAGACATTAAGGCTGTCAAATACCTGTGTTTTCTAGAACAGCGTCATCACCTCTCCATGTTAATTTATCTCATCCCCAACTGTAATCCCAAACCAACAATGGAAGCTAAGAAATACTGAACAATTTGAGTCACGTGGCACAGGAAGAAACAGGTAGAGCAAATCTAAATCATTAACAACCTTTTTAGAGTGTCATTGAAGGGAAGGTGATAAGAAGGAAAACAAGGGGGGAAATCCCTACCCAGCCATGTGACTGCAGGAGCCTTTTCCCCCAAGACACCGCTCAGGTGGGATGTATCCCACCCGCACCAAAGGTTGGCCTTTGCATGCCCTTCAACCATCCAGGGAAAAAGCAGCCACTGGAAGATTCTGCCTCCTGTGAAACTTTAGCGGGAATGGTAATCACCTCAGAAACACTCTGCAGAGATGCTATTACTTCTCAGCACTTGGCATGAGTTTACTCCTGAGCAGCAGCTCCAGCTGAAGCTGCATCTGCTTTAAGTCCTTTTTCAAAAGCTCCTTTCTGTTCCTCAAGTGTTTTTTTAATTAATCCTACCTGGTACAGAGGAGGACCATATTCACCTTCTGCAGCCCTGACTTCCCCAAGTAGTGATAATCCACCAAAAGGAGATGGTTTGGATTTCAAAGCACAAGAGTTTTAAAGCGCTGGCTTCAATCAGCCAAATTCAGTCCCAGATGGAATAACACCAAGCTGAGCCAAACTGGGAAGTTTGATTGCAAATACATTCCCCTTCCCCCAAGGAGTTCTAGTCTCCTGCTCCACTGGGGAACAGGTCACAGGGAAGCCCTACTATCTTGAAATTGCCTGTGTTTTATTTCAGACACTAATATTTATAGGTCTTCAATATATGTTTAGAGTTTAGTGTTTACTTAAAATACACAAATTTTAGTTCTTCAAAGTCTCAGTTATTCAAGTTTCTTCTCCCATTCTCTTTTTGTGTTTCCAACTCCCAAGGAGTCCAAACATACACTTCTGAATCTCTAACCCTTTACAATTCAAACCATGCACAGTGTGCCAGTCACAAAATTAGCCTGTGATTTGCAAAGGAGGCTCAGCTCAAAATTAGAAAAAAAAAAAAGCAGCATGTGCAATGATTACTCCATTTAAAGAGGAGGTGGGCAGAAATGAAAGTTACCACAAGATCAGAGAACCTTTTATATTGATTAGAGCTTAAAAGGATAACAAGAATAAAGAAGCCTGTGAAGAGTTATTAGTACAGGGTAATCACTACTAATGAGTTATCATTAGCAAATGCATTTTAAAGTCATGAGGGATCTCAGGCACGTAACTCCAGCACAGAAGGAAGGAGGATTTATGAAATATGGGTATTCACAGGGATGGGGAAGTTTATCCACCTCAGTACTGCATTCCTCTCTAGGGAATAATTATGTAATTTCCATTTCTTTTTTTTTTAATCTTTAATCTTCCATTTCTGAAATTCTTTTAGGACAGCTATTCTCACAAAAGCACAGTAAACAGAAGCACGTGCCTGTACAAGTTCCATCATTAATTAGCTTTTACATATCATTACAATTTCAGCACACTAAGCAATTGCTGCTAACTTTGAGCAAAGCAGATCAATTTTGCCTTAACGTAAAAATAACTGATCAGCTCCAAAATCTGCACTGAGCTGCAATGCAAAGCAAGCAGCTTTTATGCAGCGTCCTTTAGATGGTGTGATGCCCTGGGAAGCTTGGATGTTAAAACAGACTTGGGTTAATTAAAACCAAGGTCAAATTAAAAGGGTTGCTAGTTTATTTTATAACTAGGTATTACAACAAATTTCCTAGTATCAGCAAATTTGGTATCTAAATTTGAGCTGCAAAGTTAGTTCTAAACTTCAGCTAATTTAATAAGGATCATGGAGATGTTAACAGCCATTTAAAAGAAGTAGAAAATAATAGTGGGTGCTACATTTTCTCCTGAACCTCCTAAACTTTGTCTGAGGTTCCTCAGCTTCCCTGGCATATTACTCTTCTTTTTTCCTTTGAGGCAAGAATTGCAAATATTTAACAGGAAAAAACAATCTATAGAAAGCAGTGCCATGAGCACAGACCAGAGGTAAAATACTTATTTTGCCAGTATTCTTGCAATAATTACAAGTAGAAGGAAAGGAGTGAGTGCTCAAAAAAATAAAATACAATGCAATTACTGGCTTATTTTCCTTCCCAGGAATGCTTTAGAGTCTGGTGTAAGCCTGGCTTTATTTCTGACTGCCACAGTCAGAACCTGCAACACAACTGAAGGTATGCAAAACTCTTCAGTGGTCTGATTGCTGTGGGCATCGTAGCAGCTCAGTGGGAGAATGTCACACTCATGCAGGAAGTATTGAATTTACCAGAGAACCAATGGCCTTCCGAATTTGGGGGAAAGATCTCTCCCTGAATAGAATTTACTTAATAAAGGGTACCTACTACATTCCACAGCCACGACAGTGTAGATCTCAGATCTGCTGTGGACGTGCCTCAAATCACAACAGTTCTGACAGATTTGTAGCTGTGAAGCTTCTTGATGGGATTTGGTGCCATTTTGAAAGCTTGGTCTGAGCAGTATTTGCAAAGCACATTCAATACTTCCCTTACATTACTTACATTGGTCACCTACAGCCAAAATCTCAGGAGTGGCTGCAATTACAACAGATTTGAGTAAAACAAACATGAAGTTTCCTGGGACCTCTGAATATAGAAGGGACCTTAAAAACTGCTGGCATACAAATTACAAACTAAG
This sequence comes from Donacobius atricapilla, assembly GCA_013397315.1. Classification (NCBI taxonomy): domain Eukaryota; kingdom Metazoa; phylum Chordata; class Aves; order Passeriformes; family Mimidae; genus Donacobius; species Donacobius atricapilla. The sequence goes on from WBMY01011999.1 coordinate 242,556, forward strand.
GGAAGGAAAAGCATGATGGCCTCTGCTGCTTTTCTAAGTGAGGCTTGGTTTATTAGCATTAATGAAGCACTTGGCCCAGGTATCCACAGAAAGATAAAATCAGTACATTTTTCTCAGAAAGGATGCCCTTTAGTGACCTGTGTTGGACAGACCTTCAGATCTTTAACTTAAAACTTGTAATTATAAAACTACTGGTCCTTCAAGGTCTAAAAACCTGACAAATACATTTGTCTAAAGAAATGCTCATGATATGTGAAAAACTCACAGTACAGAACAACTCTGTAGCTGCCCCCGCCCAAAGCGTGGGCGGTCACAGGACTAGTGCTTTCAGGGAATGCTGCAGACACTTACTTCCTCCATCCCTTCCCCAACAAGGGCTGCTCTGGACGGAGGGCCAGGTTCTCCTTCATCCATTCTGGGGTGACGCTGCCCTGAGCTCCCACAGCGATTGGGTCACTCATCAGTCCCCCAACCTGGGATGTTTGTGACTGATGGATTTCTACCCTCATACTCATCTCAACCACGTTACTTTCTCCTTGCTTCCAAGGTTAGGTTATAGCTTGACGTCTCTTTAATTTTGGCTTTGGTTCGGCTTTTTTAAAAATGTCCTTCTTCCAATCCTAAAAAAAAAAACCAAGAAAAAAATCACAAAAACCTAACCTCCATAAACCCAGCATCAAAACGAAGTCCCCAAACACCCCCACCTGCTAACTCTTCTGTGTCTACATTCTCCCTCACACCCCAAAGGTGATGGCTTGGTTTTGAGCTGCTATTGCTGTTTTCATACCCTTTACAGAAGGAAGTGTGTTTGTCAACCATTCAGCAGAATTTAACTTCCCTAAATTCACAGTCCACAGCAGAAATGCCACAAGAACGTTCTGCCAATTTGTTTTTCCATTTGAAATTCATCATTCCCAAACTCGTACTGAAGTTGTCATTTAATTAATGCCTCTTCATTGGCTGCAATTAGACCAGTACTGATCCGGTTTCTCCCCACACAATTCTACCATAATCTGGTTACTTCACACTGCAGCTATCATATTTCTCCTTTAAATCCATAATCCTGCAGAAAACTTTAAGTATTTATACCATGCAGTCTGAGCAGTTATCCCAGTCTTGAAAAAGGAATGGAAGAAAAGCACAATATTGCCTGTTCTTCTGAGCAGATGTGGAAAAGCTCAGTGCCTTTTTGTCCCCTGGAGGGCTGCCTGTGGTTTGCACACGTACTGGACACCGTCACTACAAGCACTCTGTTCCTCCCACGCTCAAACCAGATCACCTCAGTGGCCATCCTGGTTTGCAAAGCACAGAAACAACTCCTCAGTGACACATCCACGAGCAGCACTCGGGACAGGCTGCTCTGCCCTGGGCTAACACGAGTCAAAACAAACACAGTATTCAGAGACTCAGAAAAGCCAGTTTGGTCCCCCACTGCCTTTCCCCATCTTCCCATCCTGTCTAGATGAAATCCCACATCAGTGTCCAGCTACATCTGCTGTCCCTCACTAACAAAGCTTCCTTTCTTACAGCATATTGCCCAGTGCTCTCCCAACTTCAGCTGGAATGTTTCAGCTGGTAACACTTCCCCAGGGAAACACCTCAGCAGCACAAAAAGCATGTATTTACAACTTTTTTTCTCCCTTGGTATTTGTATTTAGTATATCCCTTGACTACGCTCCTTACTGCTGAACATGAAACAAAAATTGAGTTATCTGAGCTTACACAGAAATAATGTGTTGATTAGATTAATGGTATTATACATATTCTGCTTTTCAGAGTTCCTTTCCCTCTAGTCCTCAAAATTTATCCCTTCGTTTATTCAGTTTTCTGTAATGTTTTACTTATTTTTGCCATAGATCTGGAACTGAATGCAGCATTCCCTGTGTGGAATCAGAACTGTCTATAATCTCATCTCTAAACTCACAGTGTGTTGTTTTTCCAACTGGTTTCTCACATGGTTCTTTTAGAAACCCCCACCTTTCCCTTTCTTCTGTCTTACCTGGTCACACATGTACCCTTCAGTCCTTGTTCTTATCCAACACTCATTTTTCCCCCCAGATTTTCCCCAGATCTATCTGGGACATTATCTTTCCAAGAGGCAAGTAATTTTGATCTCTCCTCCTATAATGTGGATACAGCTTCTGGTTCACAGTCACTGAAAGATTTGTGCTGTGAACACACATTCCTTCTTCCAGATGCTTAATAAAGTTATGGAGTGAGAAATGAGCTCATTCAACACCTCAGAAGACATTCATGAAACCCCACCAAAACTGCCTTACGGTGTCTGTGAGCCGTCATCTGGTTTTCCAGAACTGAAGTTGCCAACTATCAATGAAAATAAGAGCAGGAGCACATCCACAGCCTCGAGACACTCAGAGATCAAAGGCAGCAAAAAGACTGGCTTTGAGACTAGGAGCAGGGAATCAGAGGCAAATACTGTCAGGTTCACCAAAAAAGCACAGAGATTTTCCATGTACTTTCAAATATGGAAAAGAACAATACAACAGAAAAAGGGATAAAATTTTTTCAAAGTTACTTTTACTTCTGGTGTAGCAATAATTAAGTTTTCCAGCTCTTTAACCCTGTAAACAAAGGTTTTAAGTGGACTTTACTGTTTAAAATTACTACTTCTTCTTCAATAGATTTACTCTACGTGTTTACAAGTTGCTAGAAAACCAGCAGAAGTAGAGAGGAACATCTAATAAAACTTCATCCTCAATTATTGCAGCAATTAGAGCAATTATAACCAGCTGTCACTCTCTAAGGAGTGAGTGATCCCAGTAAAAGTTGTCAGGGTGCAGTTAGCTGGGGAACCAGGCTGTGACCCCCTGGGTGGGTGGGCGGGTTTCTCTGATGAATTATCTCTGCTGTAGCTGGAAAAATCAGAGCATCCGTGCAGGCAGCACTGCCTGGCTGCTCTCACACCTCCCTGGAGCCAGACAATAGCACTGCCAGCATGGGGTGAGAGCAGGGCACTCCCAGGAGACACCCCCAAAATTCCCAGCCTCAGCTCCTGGGCTGGAACTTGCTGCTGTGATCAGCGCCAGTGTACAACAACATGCTCATTAGGCCAGGAAGCAAATATAAAATAGCCTGATTTACTATTAATTAATAAAAAGATGGCACCAGGCAGCCCTCAGCAGCCCTGCAAAAGCTTCTACTTGCAAATGAATCTGGTTGGGGTCACATTAAAGCCAGAACCCCTTAGGACCAAAGGAGCAGCCATGGGGCCAAGGCACAGTGAGGGCACCTGGGCAGGACTCTGAGCTGGGCAGGGCTCTCACACCTTCTCCTGGGCTTTCTGCTGAAGGAGAAGCACCTGCTGAAGCAGTGAGGAACAAACACACCGCCCCCAGTGATTTGTGGAAGTGAAGTTACTTCTGCTACGTTTTCTAACAGATCCATGGAGGTCTTGTCATTCAACTCATCAGGATGTAACTCTGAAATTACAGAATGCCTAAACCAAGCTGGCCTTCAAAACAACCTGTTTAACACGTTTCTATTTTTAAAGCCTGCACTTTAGAGGCTGTAAAGGTCTAACACCTTTTCAGTGTAAGTGAACAGTCTCACTGACATGAGGTATAAAACTAAAAAAACAGTTAATAGATCCAAGAAGTCAATTCCAAATTTAGGCTTTTCATTTTGAAACTGGAAGGGTTGTTACACAACAGGGCACATTGTGAGCGCTCCTGTTTTAAGGAGCTGATATTTGATCTTACTCTCCTCGTGTGAACTCCTCCCTTGACCTAAACCCTAAACCTCCTCCCCTGCAAACCTGACAAAACCCCACGACGCTGCCCCGGCAGATCTCTCTATCTCTTCATGTTCGTCTGCCTCCCCAGTCCTGGGGGACATAAATATGGATTCTCCTGCTTAAGAAAACAGAGACTTGTCTCGTCTGTTTCCCTGTCGGCAGCTGCACCTCCCTGGACATGATGAACTCTGTTGCTAGATGATGCAACAGCACATAAGCAGGTTCTGCATTTAACATCAAACTAGATATTCAAACCTTCGCTTTTCCTTTCTCTGCTGTGATCTTGTGTATCTCCAGTTATATAACTGGATTCATTGACCTGATTTACTGGAGTGTAAAATATGAAGTTGTCTGTGATGGTAACATCCTTTTTTAAAGCATTATAATTTTTTTTTTGTAATAAAATATCTTTTTACTGTGAAAATTTTAATAATAGTCCAAAAAAATATACATCTACTTTCTCAGAAAAGAGTCACCAAATGAAAAGGCATCATCTGGAGGATGCATTGATAATGGTAGAACAGTTCTTTATGGAAAGTAGGAACACTAATTTCAAAGAAATAAAAAAATAAACGGGAAGGTTTTTTTATTGTTATGTACTTAAATAAAACAATCATATTTTCCCTTAATGTGCCTCTCTCAGGACAGGCAAGGAACCGTGTTCTGAACCTCCTCAAGCATTCCTTTCTCAAAATTTAAAACTATACTTAATTAACAAGGAAAATAACAAGATGACTTTGAATTTTGAAGACTCTCAGAGAAATGCTGCTCCTTTTAACACTCATAGCTCGGGCAGGTAGCCTTAAAGCAACACTTCTATCAATTAACTGCATCCAGTCCCAAATACTAGGCATGGAAACAGGCCTCTGCCAGTCCAGCAGACCTTTGTTTGTACCTGCACAGAAGGACAAGTTTTACTAGCTGGAAATAATTGGATATGCACCCACTGTCTGAGCATCGCATTGCTGAACTTTCTGGAAAGGGAAGTCCACTCATGTAGGAAAACAAACATTCAGATTTCACCCAAAACCTGCACGCCTTTTAAGCGATTTTTTCCCACCTGGATTCTCAGGTAACCAGCTCAGGTGTCAGCAGCTGCCTCAGGCTGCTTTCTTTCAGTAAAACATGAAACCTAACATGGTTCTGATATTGAATATTATCCTTTTGGAATGCCCAACCTTTGAGGTTTGTAAGACAACCAGGACCATTCTGCAGCCACTTGTCCTTCACTGCCAGTGGCAATTTGAAACACCCTGAGTGACAAAGGCAGAGAGCTGGGAAGGATCCCAGTTTTCAGGAGCATCCTGAGCTAAGGAGGAAAGCACAGAGGTGTAAAAGCTCCATTTACTGTAAGGGATAAGGTGTAATACACCTCCAGGACATTTAGGTAAAAGCCACACTACTGCGACACCAGTTTATTGCAGCTCTCCCAGAATCTGAAGGAGATTAAGAGGTGGTCAGAAAGAGATCATGCAGTTGTTTTCTTTGATAAAGATTTTACAGCTTGGATCAGCGGGAAAATAAGTCAATTTTGCTCAATATCAGTTTAGTCTCTGTTTGGCCATCTCTTTAGTCTCTTAGCACCCAGGTAAGTTGCTTAGTTCATCTTTGCAAGGAGCCAAACAAATATTCTTTGATAATATACTAATTATGAAGGTTTCGGCATGATAAAAAATCTGAAAGGTTATGCAGCCCCAAAATGTAAGTTATTTTCACACAGCATGAAGATAATGATTACATTTATTCCAAGTTCAAGTAAAAAAAAACCCACCAAGAATTAGTTAGGAACTATGCAAATGATTTCCATTTTCATGGAATAATTAATGCATATGAAACTTTCCAACATTTATCATCACTTCAATGTACAGTCAGACAAATGGATAACAAATGCACTGTCTGAAAGGAGGAAAGTTCTTATAAATCATCTGTGAAGTCAGAGCTGGGCATGAACTGTTTGTGTGGGAGATTTATTTAAGAATTAAATGTGATGTCTTCAGCTTTTGTCCTATCCAAAACATGTACAGTATCAATTTGGGTAACTTTTTTTCCTTTTTTTTTTTTTTTTTGAAAGGATTGCTTTCAGTAATCCTGTCTTTCCTAATATCTGGAAGGGGGTTTCTCTAGCTCATTGGGTTGCGTTCATTTTTAACTGACACATTATAACAACAATTCTCAGGACAGGGAAACGGGAAGGATGTAATAGAGGACGTCATCAGTCTAGAACCAAGCTTTCTAATTTAATTTTTTCCCAAAGCATACCCCACCTCGCCAGACCTTTGGAGTGACCCTGTAAAGCCTCACTCCAGAACAGAGCAAGAAATTTACCCTAAGGAAGGAGAAGAAGCTGCAGGTGAACAGGGAAGTTCAGGCTGTCGTGCTTCACACACACTCCTGAGCTCCAGGCCTGGAGTGGCAGCAGATTTCAAGGGAGAGAAAAGACAAGACATTCAGCCTAAAGCTGAGAGAGGGAACTTCAGCTCCAACAAAGGCTCAGAGGATCGTGTCTTCCCAGGATTAACTGTGTGAGAAATCACCTACAGATGGAAAAGGAACCTTTATAGGCAAAGTCACCCCACAAACACTGATATAAAATATTACAAAGCAAATGGGGGCCCTTGTCAAAGGCACACGCTATTATATTAGCTATTTTTAACTCCCAGGCTTTTACACGCAAATCACTATCAAGAACCTACTTTGGTTCATTCAAGCCCCCTCAGTTAAGAATGCATGTTAGACATGTAAAAAACAGCAGCCATATGAATCAATTGTAAGACTTTTTCTGCTGCTAATCCATACAACACCAATTATCAAGAATAAAATTTGGCCCTATATATGCTTCAGTGGCAAAGTGAGGACTGCTGAAGCCAAGAAACTTGTTTGGTTATATGAACTTTGATTGGCCATGTCATACAAATAGTCCCCAAGATATTGTCTACAACCAGCTTTGTGGAAAACAAAACCAAAGCACAAACTAATTATTATTTCAGCAAGGCAGAAATAGCATTTTACTAATTTAATTCTTCTGGATTTTTTTAATAATAAATTCAGTTTTAATTTCATATCAGGAATTGCTCCTTCTTCTCTCAGTACCCACTGCTGAAAAGGGCAGATGCTGAAGGTAACTGAGCCATGAGTGACAGATGAATATTTGGGCAGTGTTCCATCCAGGAGGCTATCCCAGCACTGCATTCCTGCTTGTCCTGCCTGTCCCCTCTGTCATGGCCCCAGCAGAGAAAATTCCCCCAGGACTAAGGCAGCCCCTGCTCGGCAGGGCCACATGAACTGGGAGAGGACGAGGAGGCATCCAGAACACAATGGCCAAAGTCTCTTACCCTCCTCCATTGGTCTTTTTAGGTCAAGACCACTTTTTAATTTCTTATTTTGATTTGTATGGCTTTGATGTCATCTAAACAATGTTGTTAAGTGGTGTAGGATTCCTAATCTTCAACTAATTCTTAAAACAAATACTAGGAAAATAACAGGAGTCGTTTTGGCACATATCTTACTTGCTAAATGTAGTTTCAGGCAGGAAACACAGTAATCTATTCAACATAGAACAGATTTATATTCTATGTTGAATATATCTTTCATCTTGCATGGAACAAGGTGTTGATGGAAAGCAGTTTAGCAGCTTTAGCAGGGAACACAAAAAGTTGCTTATTGTGACTCATATTATGTAAATGGCAACAGGAGATGGGCAGACCTTCTACCTGGGAGCTGGGACAGAAAGATTCTACTTGGGAAATCCTTTACAGGTTTGCAAGTCTAGAAAACCAGAAATGAGGCACTAACATTAACATTAATTGCTTGGGACACTGTTGGGATTTCTTAAGGGTTTTTTTGCTGCTGCTGTTAAAACAGGAAAGGATGGTTAAAGGGGAAGAGAGCTTTCCAAAACTGCAATGTTTTGTAACACTGAAGATGATGTATAAGATGGTTAATCATCAAATCCACGTTTTGCTTTCAGATCCTACTGACCAGGTGCCTATGCTAAACTATGCCCTGCATTAATTACAAACCAGCATTATGAATTTGAAATCATCCCACTTAGACTATTGGCATCTTCCATATATTTACATAACTAAGGAAAAAGCATCAATGTCTCACAAGGCAGGTAGGTTTGGACATACTGGGTTTAAAAGCACATTTAAATCTAGCCACAGAAAATGCTTCAGTTCTTGTAGCAGCCATCTCATACAGACCAGAAACCTTCACTGCCAAACATGGTTTCTTAAAAACCTTGCGTCCAACATAAAACAGCCCAGCTGTTTGTTAGTCAGCAGCAAAATGTGCTTGCAAACACAGTACTTTGGTATTTACCATTGGTAACTTGAAGCTAAAATCCAGTTGTTCATTAGAAACTGATCCACCAGACAGTGGGAAAGTGTTTTCTGAGGGGATTCTTCAACCTTTTCCAAGAAATGAGCACTTAATTCCATGACCTTTTGCAATATTTCCTTAGCCAGCTGCCAGAATTACTATTTTCTTTTGTCTTTTTCTAACATACCCTTTTATCTTACAACTTCAGATTTATTGAAATGATAAACTGTATAAGAAGAAAAGGAGAATTAACTTCTTCCTCTAAATTTCGTTGTGCTTTTTTTCATGTTAAAAACCATTTTCACAGTTACCCCCTGGTACAATCACAGATACAACTGAAATATCATTTTAGAGGAATACAAAAAGCTCTAAATTCCATAAAATAAAAGTTCGGCTTGAACTATTCAATATTGAAATTTGAAATCTGCACTTGTTTTAAGTATTTCAATTTCAGAGTTTCAAACTGAAACTAGAAAGTAACCTAAAATCCTTGACTGCCCAGCTCTGTCAGCCAAGGAGGAAACCCTTTTTTTTAATGAATAAACCCTGACAGGATGCTGGCTTGGCATGTCCACTGAAAAGCATTAGAGTAGAGAAAGTCTACTTAATTCTATTACTGCTTCTAATATCCCCTCATTTCAATTTCTAATTCAACTTCAAATTGTCATCGTTACTGCTTCCAGGGTGTATTGGTTTAGCATAAATGGTACGAAAAACCAATTGTTAATCCATTTTGGAACTGACAGCTAAGCTGGCCAATCAGGTAAAAAGTGTACATCCCTTGGGACACCGCTTAAATGCAGGAATCTTGGGAGACCCGTCCCTTTTTCCGCGGACCCAGCCATGAGGTAACATCGCGGCCGGGCCGGGAGGGGTCTGGGCCCAGGGCCCCGCCGACCCTGGGAGTCCCCAGGAGTCCCCGGGGGCCGCGGCCGGGCCGAGGGGGCCGGGATCAGGGCCAGCCCTCCGGAGAGCCGGGCGGGCTCAGGCATCTGAGCTAGGGAGATGCCGCAGAGAGGGGGAGATGGCCCCAGCCCCCTCCTTCAGCCCCCGGGTCCCCGGAAAGCAGCACCAAGCCCAGGCTGAGTTAAAAACGCACCCCATAAGACCGAGGGGTGGAAAAGGACAGAAGACCCGGGCTCCCATATGTGAGCTTTTTCTACAGCTCGCGGATCTGTCGCTTTCAAAGATGCTGCGGCTCATGGGGCTGAGACCACGTGGCATGTGCAAGCCTGGGCAAGTTCCTGAACATTAACTCTTTCTTAACACCAACTGNACTATTTTATAAGTGCTACTGACTTAAGAGTGCTGATGTTTTGTCTCTTTGCATTGTTTTTGTGGAAAAGTGGATTGTTGCTAGGGAGGAGGGGGGTTGTTTTTGAGAGGGTTTCGTGGTTGGTTTTTTTGTTTGTTTACCTTTAGTGTATGTTAATAAATCTGTTTCTATTTTTAAATTGAACCTGTTTTGCTTTTCTTTTAATCCTGTTCCACTAAAATGAAAATTCGGTGAATGTGATAACCACTACATTTTTTGGTGTTTCTGCCTGGTTACTGAATTTTAACCCATTACACGGGGTTTTTGGTAGATTACAGAGCTGCTATCATTAATCTCTCTCTCCCCACTATGTTGGCAGTTATACAATCAAGTGAGCCCTTATGTATTTTCTAGGCCATAGAATGCAGGAACAGAATGAGGTGATTGGAAGTCTCAGCACAAAAGGCTTTTCTTACCCCTCCCTCCTGACTGAAAGGACTGATACCTCGTGAAAAGTGTTTATTTGGACAGCTCAGCTGAGCCATGTCTTTACTCAGTTACTTGGAACACATCGCTGTTCCTCAGCAGGCAGTGCTGCAGAGCAGCCCTGGAGCACTCAGTGTCCCTGTTCCTGCTTGGGCAGCTGCCCTGGGATGTCACCTCCACCTTCAGAGCACAGAGTCACAGAGCCCCAGCAGAAACCTGTCACAAACCAACCTCTGCACAGCCCAGGTCTCTGGAGAGCTTTCTGGAACACAGCACAACAGTACCTGGAGCCACATCTGCAGCAATCCCTGCCCTGATAACTGCACAAGCAAATTCACCTTCCAGGAATAATCCTGAGGAATTCTCCTACCCTCAGGAACTGCACACTGCACTGCCAAACAAAGGTTGATTAGTGACCTGAGTGATACTTCTCCTTTGAAGTGTCTCCAGGGAAAGACATTCCATGCATTAAGAACACATTTGCTTACCAGAGGTGCCTGAAAAAGAGGCACTTCAGGCTGCAGCTCACACACATCAATTATCTCAGTGGTTCCTGCAGCTCTGAACCTTTCCCATGCTCAGTTCCACAATCCTGCAGCTGCCACCCACTGTAGGTATTCCAAACAGCACAATGATGCAGGATACACATAAGGAATACCATGTTGTATTGGTTTGGCATGAGCGGTAAAAAACCAATTGGTGATCTGCTTTGGAACTGACAGCCAGGTTGGCCCACCAGGTATAGGTGTACACCCCTGGGACACACAGCTTAAATACACGTGGAATTTTGGGAACTCCCTCTTTCTTGCTGCAGCTGCCATGAGGTAATTTGGGGTATGGAGCAGCAGGGCCCAGCTCAGGGCCCGCTGCCCCCCCGGGGCCAGGCTGGGGCGGCCGTACCAGGGCCGGGCCAGGGCAGCCGGAATGGGGCTGGCCCTGGGGGAGCTGAGCTGAGCCGAGCTGGGTCCCTGAGCCCAGCAGATGCCGCAGAGAAAGGAGAGCCACAGCTGCGAACATGCAGGCGATCCTGCGGCCTGCCCCACGCCGCAGGCCAGGCCGAGGGAGATGGCCCCGGCTCCCCAGCCCCCGGATCCCCAGAGAGCAGCACCGAGCNCCAGGCCCATATGCAGCCATGGGAAAGGCTACATTTGGGAAGCTCACAAATGCAGATTGTCGGGCGGGCTGCTTTTGTGGGAGCTGGAAGCCACAAACAGACTGTGTCTCTTGTGGAAAGTTAGCAGAAGAATCAGGAGGGACTTGTCTCTCAAAAGACTGAATGAAAGACTATTTTATAAGTGCTACTGACTTAAGAGTTCTGATGTTCTGTCTCTTTACATTGTTTTGTAGAAAACCAGATTGTTGCTAAGGAGGAGGGGGATGTCTTTAAAAAGGTTTCATGGTTGTTTTTTTGTTTGCCCTTTAGTGTATGTTAATAAATCTAACTGTTTCTATTTCTGAGCCTGTTTTGCCTTTCTTCTAATCCTATTCCATAGTAAAAAGATAGATCCCCACACTACGTTTCACAAAACAAATTTGGCGAATGTGAAACCATTACACATGTATTACTTTCTTCTTGGGTCATGTCAAGACTAATTTAATCCCTTTTCCTTCCTTCCTCCCCAAAAAAGAAATAGTTCATAAATTGAGAAGGCACTTTGGGAACAATCCATTTTAATGTCACTAAACTTCTTTAGCCAGAAGAGTGCACTATGACAGGCATGCATATGCTGGGCCACATCCAAATCAAGTTTAATTTGACATAATAAACTGATCTACTATATATTAAACAAGCAACTGAAAGTACATGGAATTAGATTAAATTTTTAGCATGTATCTTGAAAAAAACCCCAAACCAACAATTAGTTACTCTCACAGAGCAGTTGCTGACAAAACCAAGCTCTTGGTAAGGAACTGTTTACTCTTTTCTGAAGATCAACAAGCATTAGTGACAGAAGTATTTCAATATGATTCTCTTTTTGTTTATTGGCTGTTATTTTCTGTAGAGCAATTAAGACAAAGCTTGATTGCGAGGAAAGCCTAATCTGCAAAGCGAAATACATATTTCATGAAAGCTGATAAGGTGTTTCTAATTCTGGAAACTGCCTTACCTCCAAAAACTGCTGCAATCTCTTCTTTTGGGGAGGAAAGAGATTTTCTATACCCTAAATATCCATTCCTGTTGAACTAATCAGTTGGTGATACATGAAATTAGACTTCATCTGTCAGGGTGACCTTGAAAAGGTCTTTTGGAACCTATTATTTAACAAACACTCCAGGATAACTCATCACAGAGGTCACAGAACTGGACGCAGAGCTAACTCACACCTAAGGAACAAATATGTCTGGCATTTTTGTAGCTCCATATTATTATAGGAGCCAATCACATTTTGAGGAGCCTTCCCTCCAACCTTTACTGTCATATGGCTTTAAAGAAATAGAAACTAATTAAATATAAAAGCCTTTTAAAAAGGTGTTGTTTTTTGGTTTTTTTTCAAATTTTATATGCCTATATGACCAAGCAGTGTTTGATATCTACATTGATCAAATGAGCAGCTGCTACAATGAAATCCATGTGGGTAGAAACAAGTGGTATTACAGCATCTTGTACTGCAGAGCTTCCACATAGCTCCTGCTTCTGGAACAGGACAAAAGTTGGGCAACAGCCCCAGCGAGCACAGCTACAGAGCTTAGAGAGGAAAGTAATCAAGCTCACATTGTGCCAGATTCAGGACTGCACCTGGTGGTCTGAAAATCCTACACTGGGTAACCTGGTGGACTGAGACAGAAAAACAACACTTACAGTACTTCCCACTGAAATGAGAAATAGCCAGGCTTTCAGCAGGAAAGTTGGCTGTGTTTTCATTTGTAGGAAATAAAAAAGAAGTGGCCACCATACATTTAATTGCAAACAACAAACCAGAATAGCTCAAACATCTGATGTTACAGATAAATGATTAGCTAATGAACAGGTGTCTTTAATCTGGATCACAGCAGTTTCTTGCTTGACACAGGACACACGATTTTGACAAAACATACACAGCCTTTGGTTGTAACACATGATTACTTTTTCAGTGGGTTTTCCCCCATTTCCGTCCTCCTGTATAATCTGACACAAACTCTGTATAATGGTTTTTATCTACTTTAAAGGGTTGTTGTGTCCTATGACTGCAGAGGACATTTAAATGCCAAGGGAACAATTCAGCCCAGAAAAATGAGTGTGTTTGTATATATATATGATCTCCACTTGTCCTTAATAAAAAAAATAAGAACTCTACCGAAGCAAATACAACCATCTCAGATCATCCACTTTCCTCATAAAGCTTCTTACTTATTGAGATAAATGCACAGTAAAGTGATTTATAAACTAATCAAAGGGTAGCAGAGGAAGAGGGAAGATAAATAAGCCCTGACAGCTTTTTTTCCTTTTTTACCCAGGCAGTCCCCATTTCTCTGCCATGACCCATCCATCCCAGCCCTGTGCTGCAGACTGCCTGAGCAGGAGGATGAACTTCAGTGTCCGTGGCTGAACATGCAGCTCAGTCACCAAACACACCCCCTGTTATGCTCCTGTGTGCCAGCTGCACTTCCTGATCAGATGGGGCACATCAATCACAGCTGATCTCCCCCATTCCTGCCAGGATTTGCTGATGCCTGCTGAACACTGGCACATGTGAACTGTTACCACAGCACTGGGCTTCAGTTCCAGCCATTTCTGAAGGGAAGCATTTCCAGGGAGACTGATGGGATAACCCTGTGCCAGCACTGCCATGCCAGGTGAGCCAGCACACAAGCAGGACCAGGAGCTGAGCTAACTCCGTTTTTTGTGTTATTCCAGTTCCTGGGGACTCACAGGATCAGAGGCGAGCTGCAGACACTGAGCTCCTCTGTAGGCACCTCCGCTGCCCAGGAGGGTGGCTCAGAGGGAATACTGCAGGCTGAGCCCTGGCAGTGCCAGAGGGGCTCTCCTGATGAGGTGAAAGATTGCAGCTGACTGCTCATGGCCATTCCCAGAGCCCACTGCACTAACTCACCTTCCTCGTGCACTGACACGGTTTAACTTCCAGCAAAGTACAATCTATAGAAAGTGAACACTGAAGAAACTGGAGCAAGATTGGGGTCAGCTGGGTTCACTTCAGCACAGACACAATTCTGGACAGAAATGACAGAATCCCTTTGTGACAAAAGAAATTTGAAAACATTCATAGACATTTTCATCAACAGAACTTACTGCTTTCACCCAGCTCCAGATGTGCTAAAACATCCTGACAGCTGAAATGTGGACTTGAGGAAAATGCAATTTAAAAATGAAATAAACTTAAATCAATTTTTGTAATCTTAAAAAACTAAAAATTTCATATGTTGTGGAAAGTTAAATGCCTTTATTTCACTCAATGCTAATAATACACAATCTGTCAATGATCACAAAAAAAACGACTGAAGAAGTTTCAGAAGCTAGCAGTGTAACAGAATCTCTGTAACTCCTACAAATCCTCATTTTTATTGAGCCTTGCAGCAATATCTTTGAAGTACAGCCCCAGGAAGGTGCACAGAAAGCTGAGTTTCTTTATAGTGTGCAGCTTGAATTGGGAATTTTCTGAACTTACTGTGTACCCACAGGGGCTACAAGAAAAACCACACCAATTGTCTGTTATCAGGTATCCTGCACTCAAAAACCAGTGGTGGCAGAACCAAACCCAGAGCAGAATCAGCACTAACTTGTAATAGCAGAGAAGTTTTCATTTCAGTGTTTCCTTCACAAACTAATCACGTAGCAGGCTTTTCATTTCTGGGAAAAGAGATGATGCTCCATCATCCCCATCTTAAAAGGCATTCCTGCACAATTTATTCTCTAAGGTGAAAAAAACAAACAAGCAGACCAAAACCAATCCAAAACAAAACAACAACAACAAAAAACCACTACAAGACAAAGAAAAAAGCTTCAAGGAAAAAATAAGCAACCATGTCATGTCCCTCACAAAAAATAATTCATTACATATCAGTAAATTATGACCTTAAGACCACTGAAGTAGTCATGAAATGACCAGGCTGTATTTATTTTCTCCATTTATGAAATGGAGGAAATGCTGCAGCACAGAAAGCCTTTTCTATTTGAGGCTTTTTCCCATTATTAACAAATAAATGCTAGATTTGTATTTTGAATTTGATGAAGATTACAGTATAATTTCACATGTTCCCAGCGACACATCCAAGGAAAGTGTTTAACAGAGAGCTGAGCTGACACTTGGCTTGCAAAGCCTTTGAACCAGTGAGTGCATTAATTCCACTGCAAACATTCTAAGCCCACAAAGGCTTATGCTATTGTTCCTGAATTATCCACAAGCTTTGAATTTAGAGGCCTCCCACAGGGTCACAGATCATTGGTTCTGCCTAGACAAGCCTCCAGCATGCTGATCAATAAGAGACATAATTGGAAGGTCTCGAATAATTGGAAATTTCAAACGACTGCTGCAACCTCTACCATACACAACTGGTACAGAAGTGTATAAAAATACCAGAGTCTGAAGGGACTTTAAAACAATGCTCTAGCTTCAGTTTTTAGAGACTTTGCCCTTTTGGAAACATCCATCTTCATCAATAGTAGCTGGCAATTCCACCCATCACTTTCTGGACAAAATTAGTTCAGGTTATGAAATTTGAGATTTGAAAACTCTCTTCTAACTTATACTGGAATAGCACTGTCAAACTTCTGGGGGAGAAAACAGAAACAGCAAATATGCGTCAACGTTGGTTTTTTTTTTTTTTTTCTTTTTTACAGTCAAACTTCAAAGTAAAATCAAATCCATATAATGAGATTATACATTTCATACAAGATTTGCAGTACATCCTGGTCTTACTGAAGCATCAGAGTTCTAACAGTAATGATTTTCCCTGTCCCTGCTCTGCCAACAGAAGTTTATCTGAGCTTTGAGCTTGGATGACATCTGGGATATGCTGATGGTGCCACAGAAGGCACAGGAGCTGAATTCCCCTACCATCATATGCCATTACAAAAGTGCAAGAACACCAACACCACAGGGGGTTTGGTGGGAAAAAAAAATGAGCTGCTGGTTAGGTGTTACCTATTTCCAGAACAAACTTCAAAGGTTCCACCAACAGTGTAAAATGACCTACTATTCAGTTTTGTTATATCCCTACACTATTTCCACAGAGAGAAGAAACAAAGCAAAGGTCCTGACTGTTCAACTTCTCGACTTTTTACTGCCTGTAATCTCGAAGGGAATGGTATCTTCTGTCAGTCCCACTTCGAAAATGCTGCTCTTCAGCACATTTTTGGTTTTGTTTTTAAAGCCTCAACTCTTCCTCCAGAAGATCAGACAACAGCTCATCATCTGCTTGAATGCAGATCTTCATGTGAAGTAGGGATTAACTGCCCAGGAAAAGACTGCACTTTCAGATGCTGAAGCAGTCTGACAAGAGCAAGAAAAGGTTTCCAGCAGAGAGCTAAGCAGAGGTCAGATCAGCTGCAGAATAACCAGTCTCCAGTGCAGGTCTCATGCAGGTCACACCGACCAATGAGTATTTCATTCTGCCTGGGGGTGCCACCAGGAGCCAGAGTGTTCAAGTGACACTAAACACTTCTGTCCTAAAAAACTTCCTGTCCTCGCAGCTGGAAATGCAGGCTGGAAGAAGAGGCGTGAGGCACCTGAGGCAGCCACACAGGGCAGTGCCAGCCCGACCTCCGGGTGGGTTTGAGTGTGGGAAGGAAAAACACTTTTCACCCTGCATGGGAGGGTCTGGAGCAGGGAGGGGGACACGGGAGGTCTGCAGGGACCTGGATTTGTTTATTTCTCTGATTTATACCTGAACAGGCCATGGGAAGGCTCTGCCCCAGCTGTAAGTCCAGCATGGTGACCTGTGCAGAATGTGGACACTGTCCAAAGTCTCTGGCTCCTCCGCAAGCCCCCGAAGGCTTGGATCTGTGCTTTTGGAACAAGAACGCTCCTACTCTACATGGAAATGCCAGAAAGGAGATTCTGCTCCCCACACAAATGGGAGCACAAGAAGGAAATGCTGTGACCCACAGGGCAGGGGCTCAGGGCCCTTCATAAATAAATCAATCAATCTTTCTGCAGCAGTCAAGGAGGGCAAAGCCTGCTCTGAGCCCTAAAACTCAAACACTGTGTCTTCACTACACATCCACAGCCTGGGACCTTTTTCCCTCCCTCACATCAGAGAACAAACTGCACCCACAATATCATACATATGACATGTTATATTAGAGGATTAATCTACTATGAAGCAAATGAATGTCTTTTCTTGATAACATACATCAGAGATTGCATCAGTTAAACATTACATTCCACCCCATTCTGGCAATAGGACTCCAGAAGAAAAACAGACAAGCGCTGCCAACACCCTCAGAAAGAAGAAAAACAATTCATCTCCTGGAAAGTTCCTAAATACTGTGCTCAACTGAATTTTTTGCTGAACTATCCCCTCTGGAAATTACATTTCAAAGAACTGAGAGGATACCTAAAATGAAGAGCTTAAAGTACAAATCTTGGAACTCAGCATTTCTCCATGTTTAACCATCATAAATTCATCCTAAAATATGAATCAGTCAATAATGCAAAACAAGGCAGTTGTGTAACAGGAAGGAAAAGAGAACTGGAAACAAAGCCCAGAAAAATCAAAGAAATATCATATTTTTAATATGACTATGAGGCATTTTAAAATATTGAAAGATAGGTTAGAAAAAATAGCCCAGTTGTAATTAATTGTCTCTGAAACTATAAACATGTAATTTCTACATATTTCCTGACAAACCTTTTATTTAGCAATTGAAGCCATTTTGCAGTTCCTCTCTCTGATAACTTTTAATGCCCAGCATTTCACAGTGACAGCTAGCAAGAAATCTGCTGTGAGTTTTCTCATTAAAAGTAAAGCTGTGTTAGTAGCCAAATACTCAAAAATGTGAAAGGTTAAAATTTAATGATGCGGAAAAGACTTGTTTCAACTTAACAAAAAACTCAGAACCCGAACTTTGTCAGAAACAGCAGTTTGCTATTATTTGAAGGGGAAAAGTGGTAGGTGTTAAAAGGTTTATTAGGAGTTTAGTAAATTGCCAAGAAGTTAAGAGTAGAAGGTCAAAAAGAACAAAAAAAGAATGATACAACATATGTCACAGGAGAAAGACTAGAGTTTATATGGTATAAAAATACAAATGATCCTCAAGGATTTGCTCTGTAAAAAGCTTGGGAGAGCAAGTGCTCCTGGGACTGCCTATTACCAGAAGATATCCCATTTTAATGTACATTCACTAAGTCTTCCACTCTTAATGGAAAACCTTGCCTTTGGGGGACATGCTTTTATGACAACACTATTTCTTCAGAAGTAAAACTCACCTCATTCTTACTCCAACAAAATAATTTTACTTGTGCCTGGTTTTCTTTGGGTAAAAAAAAATATTCCAATCATCAGAACAGCACGGTGCAGTGCGTGCTAATCACGCACAACCCCAAGCCATGCAATATTCCATCTCTTCCCAACACAAATGCAATGGCCCTGTATTAACCACAACAATTAAGAATTCACACGAGTTTCACATTTGGTCAAGTTTTATGCAGCCCAAACTGATGTTTTAAAACAATGAATTATAATTTCACATTGCTTCCGTCTCTTGCATCTGATACTAACAAAGCAAGCATTAAGGGGAAGTAGGACTCAGTTCAGAGACATTAATTCAGGTGACAGAATCAATAGACAATATTTACTGGTCAGCAGAGTATCAGCCTGAGCTTTACGACTAGAATCAAAATTATTGACAACAGCAATTCAAGTGACTTCACCCCTCCCAAGCATTAGTGGAACTTGCTCTCCTTTGGCATTAATTTCTTTAATGGGAGCTTTGGGAGTTCTCAAATCCAGATGGCTTATTTAGGTGCTTAATTTTACACACCTGCACTTGCTGTGATTCCAGGCTTTGACAAAGATTTGTGCATGTTTTCCCGAGTTCACTGAGTAGGGAGCAGGGCACTTTGCAGCAATTGTTTACAGGAACAAGCTCCAATACTTATATTCTTATTTTAATGATGATGTCTAGCTCGACAGCCTCTGCCCACATAGATTTTATAGCTCTTGGTCTAACAACACGAGTCCCAGAGTGGATTTAACACCAAGGAGCCTTTGGACTGCGCTCAGACATCACGGCCACATGGAGTTCCTGGGGCACAGGATTCCAGCAAATCTATCTCCAATGCAAAAGTCACCTGTGATTTTCCAGAGTCCCTAAGTGGATCTCCCCCTTCACCTATACCCCTGAAATAAGACAGACACTGCTCCTACCTTTCTTCCTGCCCTTCTCAGTTCGCTCAGTACTGACCTGGCCATATCCCCTCCTACTCAGGAAGGGTATCCCTGGCTGAATTCCAGGTAAGAGAGCATTCTCTCAGAAGTATTCCATGTTCAGCTGCAGACACAATGGCACAAACTGGAAAGCGAAGTCTCCACAGTATTTCCTGAAAGGGACAAGGTTTATGCCCCACTCGTGTTTCGCAACAGAAGCTTTATTACACTGCCCTGTGTAGTACCACTTCACTGAAAAACAGAGCCTGGATTTCAATCTCAAGTTTTAACCATGAAAAAACAGTTATTCCCCAGGACTCAGCACCACCCAGTTGCTGCTACTTCTCATGATTTGCAAGCGTTTTCTTGTTGTTAAATTACACTCTTTGCAGTGTGCCAAATGTGCACACGTGGCCCTGCAGAACTTCCAGCAGCTCTGAACACCTGGCACATTACCACACGAAGGGCTGATCATGTTTACTGCAACTGATCTTTCTAGCAAATACCTGAGTGTCCTGGTTAGAAAAGACAGGTGTCTGCTAGGGAGGGCAAGACCTCCCTTTGGAATGGAGAATTCAAACCCCCTCCCTCCAAATTATTAAAACTTTGATATTAAGTCGGCTCTCAGGCAAAGATATGGGGATAGGAATAACAGCTCTCTACTAATATGTATAAAAAGGCAAACAAACAACAACAACTACAGCGCTAATGATAAACAAAACCAGTAACCTCCAGGGGGCTTTTGTTTCACGAAACCCGGGGCAGTCCAGTCTCGGTGGAGAGCTCTGAGAGCGTCAAGCTGGAACGATGGAGAATCCTGGGCTGGTGGCATGTACCAGTTGTACCTGGAACGGCAGAGATGTCCCAGCAGGGCAGGGCAGTGCGGGGATACAGCGTATCCAAAGTGGTGCTGAAGAAAAGTGGTGGCAGTGGGACGGGGCTGCCCG
>WBMY01011999.1:268471-434974 GCA_013397315.1 Donacobius atricapilla
CCACACCCCCCCCCCCCCATCATCATCTTGATGTAGAACTTTTTTCTTAGATAAACTAATCTACAAATATGCATTGTGGAAAAGATTGCTATTTGCAGATTTCAAAAGATAAACCACAGATTACAATAACTTGAATGTTTTTTGTAATGACTTAGCACATTCTTAGAGACAGAACCTAAACTCAAAATGAGCAGAGGTATAATCTCCAAGGGAAAAACATCATTACAATTTACAGAAAGAACTAAAAAAATCCCCAACCCCATATATACTAAGCATGTAATTCTGGATTTGCTACGTACTTCAAACACTTTCTACCATTATAGCTTTCATGGTACATTTTCATAATTCTCCATTTTAAAGAAATAATGAAATACTTGTTTTAAGAAATGCAGTGCATCAAAATTTATTTCCAACTCCCTAATTTTGTCCATGTTGCCAAGGCCTGTACCTGTTCAGGCTCCCAGTTCCCCTCCCTGTGGAGGGCTGCTGCTAGACAAAGTCCTTGCAACCAGGAGCAAACTCCTCTTTCTCTGGACAATCAGCCTGGACAGAAGAGTCACAGCACAGGAAAGCTACAACTTCCAAAAATCCCTGGCCCTGGAAGCCAGCTCCTCTGAGGCTTTAAAGGCCCTGACACACCACTGGAGTTTAAGCCCAAGTCACTAAAAGAGATTCTCTGTTTAAATGGTGTATCTACAACCTGCCAAGGCCATTACACCAGGAGGGGTTCTAAAATTATTTTCCATCGGCTCAGAAAGACTTAATTTCTGAACCCCAGGATTTTTTTTTTTTTGCATTAAAAAAAGAATCAGACTAAGCCAAAAATTATTTCCAATATATCAAGGTTCTATGAACATAAATTTCCCTCCTGTCATCTTGGATTTGGAGGTCAGCTGTTGGTATCCACTCATTCCTGACTCATTTCGAAGAGAATTTAGGAAGCTGTGATTTATTCCAAGACCTCCTAAAGTGCAGGAGGAACTGGTTGACCTGAGATGGCCAGAATGGGATCAGGCATGTTTGCTTTTCCCTTCCCACAGACTTACTGCTTAAAGGAGACAAGGAACAGAGGAGAGGAATATTATCTTTAATGCAGAGTCCTCTCTCTGTGGAAGAGACACCCTTTGAGGTGCCCAAAGAAAATGGCAAGCAAGCCAAGGACAGACTCCAGATATAGTAATGAGGGAGAATGAATGGAACATTAATACACTGCAAAACAGGTTTTAAGTACCTGCAAGAATCTGGAGCTAATTATTCTGTCTGGTAATTGTATTAGTCCCTGACCTGGACCATCACTCCAGCAGAAATTATTACTACAATCAGTAAATAATCAGATGCATAAGGACCTCAGCTCAAAAATATCAAGGCACTTGGAAAAAGAGTGACTATGAAGCCAGGGAAAGGGGTAAACCGAGACAATCAACAGGAGAACCAAGATAAGTTTCATGTCCATATTTTTAATTCTAAGTTAAACCAGTACATCTTGCCTAACCACCACTCATCTAACAATAGTCAGAACACAGAGCTATTACTACTTGGCTACTTATTTTTAGTGGCTCCTAAAGAAAACATTTCACTGTGTCTTTTTGTTTCTCTCAGTGTTTTCCTACAGGAAAATCTTCAGGATTATGCTTGCACAAACTCAGTTTAACAATGATTTCTGGGTTAGAACAATACTCACATGGTATCTTTAAAACAAAACAAACAAACAGACTCCCGGTGCACAGTACAGCCAAAAGAACAATAAAAGTAAAATAAGTTGCCTCCTATAGTGTCAAGACAGGTTAATTTTAGAAGGCATTCCAGTTAAACAGGATAAATGATTTGAGAATCCAGTTTGATCCCAATAATTATATGGGAGGTATATTTTGCGTTTGAGAATTAGTTTGTAATTGCAGTGATAATTAGACCCTTCATTATCCTTGTACAGATAGTTTTCAAGCAGGCAAGGTGCTTTGAACACATTCTGACCAAGACTGTGCTCTTGAATAAATTGCTGAAGATGAAAACTGTAATACAGGACTACTGAATAAATTTTACTCCAAGAGTCCAATTAAGAAAGAAATGTAAATATGAGTGCTCATTAAAACTCCAGAATGAAAATACAGTGCAGTTATCCCTGCCATGTGCAGCTGGAACCCAGGGATCCATCACCTGCAAGCTCAAACTGACAGCAAACATCATTTCCTGACCTCTGCAGCTGAACAGAAGACTTGCAGCCCCTTTAGTAGGTGAAAACATCTCATTCTCATTCCTCTTTTTCCAAGTGATCTGTCTCCTAACAACAAACTTGTGTATTTTCCAAAGCAGCTAATAGACACACTGAGACTTCAACAGAGAATGTTGCAGGTATGCAAATCCCAAGGGCATTTTTTTCTGTTCTGAGAAATGAACATGCATTTTTCAATCCATATTGGAGGTGTGAAAAACAGTCTACAAACGATAACAATAAGACCATAGTCTCTTGAATTAATATAAATGTTCTTTTTTTAGTTATTAAATTTTGATTTGTGTGTGGGTATAAAAGATATTCTTAATTTATATGTCTGTATTTGTCTGGGCAGCTGTTCCTGCACAAGAACCCTGCTCCCTTACAGAGGGAGCATCAATGTTGTTTTCACATTCACATCAAATTTGTTACAAATATTGGAATTCTTTAAACAGTGCCTTCAAAATAGTTTTGATTAAATTTCTCCAAAGATCAGAACATGATTACAGACTACTTCACAACTCATTTATCTGTCATTTTAACAGATCTAGACTGAAATAGGTTCTGACACAATACTAATGGACACAAAAAAATAATTTGAACAGTATTTCTGGCAAAACTTTTATTTAGTGTTTGCACTGTTCCATCCGGTGTTTATATTGATTAGATGAACTATTTTTAACTGCTGTGGCTGAAGCAGCTTGATGAAGATGTGAAATATGCTGCATGAATAAAGTTCTGGGTCAGATGTGCACCCACCAGTCTCAACACCAGCTGTGAGAACAAAGGTGTTCAATCAACATCATTGCTTTGGAATGATGGAAATGATGTGACACATAACCCAGAGACATGGGATGTGTGAAAAATGCATATTACATGATTGGCTTTTTGCAAATATTAAAATGAATACTATACGTGTTATGTTTGAAAGTAATGTTGTATTAATCTTTTTAAGTAATGTCATATTAATCATTTCAAGTAGTATGATTTAGGGAATAGCATAATATTAAAAGAGAAGCTATGGGATACATTTTTCTTTTAACCAGCACCAAGAGTGGATGAAATAACCAAGAAATTCTTTGCACAGAGGTAACAGCAAGAGTTACTGCTTCCTTATCAGAAAAACACTAACACCATGACACCTTCTTTCAGACTCGGCAGAGTCATCAGGATTTGAGGAAGAAGTTGACAAAAACCAGAAAGGAACTCTAGTTTGCAAGGAATTAATGCATCATGTATGGAAAATATGAATATGCAATGGGCTAATGCTTTTAAGGGACAATCCGTTGTTCGCGTGTGTGCTTCTAAGGGATTAGAGTTTAGGACACCCAGATGTCTGTAATTCTTTGTTTTATTGTCCTTTTATTATCCTAACTCTAATTGTCCAAAATTTTTATTGCTCTAATTCTTATGATTGTTTCTATAATTATTATTATTATTATTAAACAACTTTTAATTTTTGTTTAACAAGTGATTGGCGTTTTTCACAGACAAGAAGTAGGAGAGAGGTGATCCTGCAAAGCATTTTCATCTTATAATACCACTGGGAAGTCAATTCAAATCTGGTTTTCTGGATTTTTTAAAATATGCTCTTTAATAATTCTCTTTGAAAATATGCTTATATACAGTGCAGAAAACAATTCTGTGTAGTTGCCTGCCTTTCAGCAGATCTGCAATACTTTCAAGCACAAGAATCCCTAACTAGTGAAAGGCATGCAAAGACAAAATGTAAAAAAATAGCAGACAAGCACATGTGCCCTTCCATGGTGGAGGAGCCCGCAGATTGCACAGCACAACAGAAAGCCTGAGTTTCAAAGCAGAAGGTGACTTCTTGGCAATTATTCAAAAGAATTACATCCTATCGAGGGATTTAATCACTTCTCTAAATATTACTGGAACCTTCTTCACCTTACATATTAGTCACAAGTGCAGAAATTCATCTGATATCTTGACAGAGTAAAGGGCTTGGAGAGCAGGCAGCTGGAGGCAGGCAGGCTGAGAGTCAGCCCTGAGAAAGTTTCAAGTGTGTGCAGATAGTCCAGAGGAACAGGGAGTAATTAGGCTGAACTACCCACTCCAAGGCTGTTAATAATCTTGGGTAGGTAGTCTGAACACAAAGGTGACAAAACCTACATCTCCTTTATGACTGTGAGGCCACACACAGCTTTCCCAAAAAGAAGGAAAGAAGCTGCTGCCAAATGAGAGCAGCCCTAAGCTGACTGCTCCAAGCCCTCCTTGTGCTGCCAGCCCGGGCTCTCTCCTCAGCACCATGGGCTGGTTGCCAGCCCATCTCACACTCTGAGAGAAAATTTACTGGGAAAACATCACACGGCATTTTCCTAAAGAAAGATCCTAATGAACAAGTCCTTATTGCAGCTTTAGCAAATCAATCAAAGCTCACTGCAAAACCATAATTCTGCACACGCTTTAGCAGTCTGCACCTTGTTTCAATACCTGTTCACCTTGCTAAGCTGTCACTGGGGATTCTGACATGCAAGAGCTGCCCAATGGGGGAAATACCCATTAAAGGGAAGCTGAAATTTTACACATAAAGTGATAAGAAGGATTGGACTTGGCTGTTGCCTCTGCAAAAATGTGTCCCCAGCAGAACTGTTCAGCAAGCCTTCAAAGCAAAGTGTTCTGTCAAAACACTGCAACACATGCTTAGGAACTTCTGATAGGGCAGGAGGGGGATAATTAGGGTGAGCAAACAGAAGTGACAGATTAAAGCAACCAGATTTCAATTGACTTAGGATGGAAAAACGCCTCATCTTAACCATAGTTCTCAACAGGCCCCTAGTTACTAGAAATGGCTAGGAAGCAAGGCATCTGGAATCTTAACAGATCTTCCAAATTCTGAGATTCTAGTCAAAGCAAATGATGAAAAATCACAAAAACTTAAAACCAAAACACCAGGGTAAAAAAAATAAATTAAAAAAACAACAACAACAATAAAAAACCCCATAAAAACCCCAACAAAACAAAACCACAAAAATCCCACCACCCAAAAGCTAAGAACTGAAGTTTGTTCCTCTCCATGCCTTCCTATTCTCTCTGCTGCCTGTCCCACCTGTCTGCAGAAGCTCCTGCAGAGCCCCCACATTTCTCTGGTAAACAGAGGGAGAAGCTTTTCAGATGCTCACCATATACTGCTAGAGACCACCTGACCACACACACATCAAATACTCATTTTTATCAGCTCATATTCTTCGGTAAAATCTAATTTTCTTGGAAATTAGCTAATCTCAGTTAAATGAGCTGTTGATAGTTAGTCAAAGCCAACAATAATTTTAAAAGCTGTGTGAGAAGAAAAACCAGAAATAAGTCTGATAATGAAACACAGTTACAGGCAGTTTGATGTAGCATTGTTGTTCCTTTTACAAAGAGGGACTGCGGGTAATAAAACCAAGCAGACATTTTCATTAGTGGATCTTCTATTTTGCCTGGAATTAGATATATATATACACATGTATGTTATTCTTGCTAAATCTATCAAGCATTTAAGCTGTTCTACCAGGAACTGTTTGCTGTCACATCTGGCACAATGGCTGCAATGTGCCTGTACTGCAGCAGAGGTGAACGCAGTGTTTGGGATCTGTCCCAGCATCTCTCTGAGGAGGAAGGAGGCACTGCAGGCACCAGTACCAGCATCCAAACTAACACATCCATTTATTCTTCTTGGCATGCAGCTGAGTGCACTGTGGAAAGACTCCCTGTGAGATTAACAGAGGTGAAGGTCTCAAGGCTAGTTAGAGATGTCAAAGCTTTTAGGGTGCAGGTGCACAGAGAGATAACACATTTTCATTTCCTCATAATAAGAAAGATACAGATGCACCATCACTAGAAGACAGAGATTATCACCAACCTTTCCCTAAATCATCCAAAGGTAACACATTTTTGCAACATCTTCTCAATGTCTTTGCTGTGGTTTAAAACCCGAGTGACAAATTACACAATCAGACGCCGCTGTCTCCATGCTAGTTGAAGCACTGGGACGCACTTGACCCACCATGAGGCTGCAGAATCCAAAGCACTTTCTGTCAAGGGAATGAACTTGCACCGGAGCAGAACCACCATGGCCACACTGCCATGGCCTGTCTTCAGTGGAGTAACACAAAACAAAACCTTAACAAAGGTGATGATTATCCATACTATAAGAAGCTACACAAAAACCATGAAGTGAGTTTTGAAAGACTGAAATGCATTGCTAGGAATAAGGTGAAAGGTGTAAATTCAGCAATGGAGCAGCATAAATTGGTGCTCAGTGGTCTTAGAGGACTCTGTAACTTTGTAGGCAGATAAATCTTCGCTTAGGGTTTGTCAGATCAGAATAAGCTGGAAATAATAACATTATGTACTCCTTCTTCCACAGAATCTGTGCACATCTGCAACAGTCCTTAAATGCTCAGTGAGACAATGAAAAATATTTTAATGTTGTCAAAAGTTATATGACAATACTGCACTTTGCACTGAATGGAGTTTAAAATTAATGGGACCTCCTAGAAGTCACAGAGGGTTTAAATACTTTCCTCCTCCCCTTCTAACATCGCAGGAATAAATACCCACAGGTCTTCTGCCTCCAAAAGAGGGCTCTAAATGAACCCTCATAAAAATCACATAACATACAACCTTAACAAAACCAAGTTGTGCAAAAGGCTGAAATAACGATGGCAGCAGAGAGTTACAAAAAGCTGATATTGAATTTTTCATGGGCAGAAAAAGAGGAAGAAAAATCTTTAAGTCAGAGCTGGATCAAGATTGTTTCATCTATGGGGGAAAAGTAAAAGTGACAAGGCAGAGAAAGCGGTCTAAGAAAATGACAGCAACCAATCTATAAAAACAAGATGGTACATAAGAAAAAAAAAACCTGGAAAGAGTATTTCAGGTACAATAATCTGGAGCGGGTTTTATTTACTAAGTACACATTTCATTGATGATACAGATGGCTGAATTGGCAGCAGTTAACTTTGCATTGCAGCAAAGACCGAAGATAGCCAAGGAAGACATTACATGCCTCGTGTTACAGAGGCTGACCAAGCAGCAGGTGAGAGGCTTTTCCTTAAAAACAGGTGGCATGATAGATACATGTGGGGAATTAGCAGAACAAAGTACTGGAGGTTCTTTCCTGAGCAAGAGGACAGGACTTAATTTCTGGATGGTCTGGCACAAAAAGCAGATCTGTTTACTACTGCCCTTCCATGAAACATTTGCAAAGATTAGGAATAAAAAGTGTAAATAACCAGCTGAAAAGACAGCAATTCATCATCTTCTCACACACTGCTAATACTTTGCTCTTGGATTTTCAGACTAAGGCTCTTCCTCCTTTCTCAGCTGATTCCGTTGAGGATATTAAATGATATCTGCACCAATTCTGAGAATAAGGAATAGGAGTTAACTCTTGATAAGGAGTTTATTTACATTAAAATCCCATAACCAGGTATCACTTCTTTAAATATTTTCATTATCAGCAACTAATTTCTTCAGGCAACTTCTAAAATTGATTTAGCTCTTTATACTTTTCAATATTTTTAAACACCCACTTGTGATAAGGCCAAGGATCCTACTCTACACCACAGCATTTTTAACCTTCCTTTCCTAGGCTATCCCAAGATAAAACCAGAATGCCCCTTGAAGATCATTTCAGACACCTCCTTAGATCTCAGAGAGGAAACAGCTGAAAACAGTCTGTTCTACAGGGCAACTTGGCCTGGATATGTCAGAGATATGAAATACTTCATCAGCTTTACCTATCCCAGGCTCAACAGCAAGACTGGCAACTGTGGGGACTGAACCAGGGAACCCATTCAGACAAAAGAACAAACTGGCATCAGCTGGACCCATTGTGGGAAAGTAAAATCAGGGAGCTAAGTCATCTGACATTTCCTGGGGGGAATAATCAATGTAGAAGGCTGAAAAGTTACTTTGGAAGAGGCTGGGAAAACAGAAAATGTAATTTGCAATCAAGAGCCAAAAAAACGGATCTAGGTCTGAAGTTTATCTCTAAGTTTATCTCAAATCATTTAAGACATGTCTTAACTAAATAAAACCTGTGCAAGAAAGAGACAGACAAGGACCTTAACTGTGGTCACACCCTCAGTGGTGCTGTACAAATCCAAATTAGCCCTGAAAAAGTGTTCTGATTACATTTTCCACTCACATAAAGTTCCAGCATCCATCAGCGTAAAGAAGAGTGATTGTCCACAGCTCCCATGGAACACCTGTAAGGCTCTGCTTCCCTCTGCAGCTGAACTGTCCAACGAGCTGCAGGGAGGCGTTTGATCTTTGGTGATATTTCAGCGAGAGGATTTATGTTTAGATGTAACAGAAGTCATTGACGGGAAAAATAAATACAGCTGAGGTGGGCAAGACACTAGAATCAAGCTCTCCCCTGCTTCAAGGGCAGTCTGGTACCCGTGACCCTAATGTGAGACATGATCTCAACATGAGCTTCCAAGCATTAATTATCATGAGCAAGGCAAGGTAACTAAAACATAAAATGCATCAGCTTTCTAAATTTCTGATTTGCATGTGAGCTGCCGTGGCTCAGGTTGGACAAAAACATTTCTCAAAAGCAATAAATCCACGATGAAAAAAAAAAAAAGATCTTTCAAGCACTTAGTGCTTCTTAGATGATACAAAATGAATTCTCTTTGTAGCCAGACAATAAGTGGGATAGCAGATAATCAGAAAAGTCAAAATACAGTGGTTTGACCTTTCCTGAGATAGACTGAGGGAGCTCACAATAAAGTAAAATAAAGTAACAAATTACTGAATTTACAGAACTGGAAGTTCATTTCACTCAGCCTGTATTTATGACAGTCAAGATGCAAGACACACTCATCTTTCCTTCACGGCTCCCACATCTGCTCTAAAAATGAAAATCTACACCTTGAATGAAGTACCATGACCACTATGCAGGAAAATATTCTGGGACATTATGTTCTCCTTCCTTCTATGGAATCTGTGCACATCTGCAACAGTCCTTAAATGCTCAGTGAGACAGTGAAAAATATTTTAATGTTGTCAAAAGTTACATGACAATACCGCACTTTGCACTGAATGGAGTTTAAAATGAATGGGAGCCCCTAGAAGTCACAGAAGGTTTAAATACTTACCTCCTCCCCTTCTAACATCGCAGGAATAAATACCCACAGGTCTTCTGCCTCCAAAAGAGGGCTCTAAATGAACCCTCATAAAAATCACATCATCTGAGATGCTCAATAATGACAGACCACAACAACAACAACAAAAAAAAAGCAACCTCTGAAAGCTGGATTTCAAGGCTAAGCACAACATTAAAAACATCAATATTTTTTCTTAACTTATTTAAACCTGAAAGTCTTACTTGAAATTGTTCCTTTACCACGTTTTAGGGGTGTATGAGCTGAAAACAGCTGTTGGAATAGGAATCACCCTACGCTGTTGCCAGGGCAGTCTCACATCACATTCCCAACATTTCCCTTAAGAAGCATTTCCGGGGCAGCCTCATCACAGGTTACCCAGGCAAAATCCGGCTATGAACTAAGGTGCATGTGATTATCAGAAGGAATAACAGGTTTTACCCAGGCCTGAGGAGGGGCTGTGTTCCTGGAGCTCTGCAATCCCAGCCCTGGACGAGTACTGGGTGCAGTTAACAATTCTAGTGGTGTCTGCTGTGACAGGGCCATGGCCCACACTGCTCCAGAGCACAGTGGATAATTAGAACCACAAGCCAAACAGTGCTTTTTTAAATCTCTATGGCTCACCTCAGAGTGCTTCTGTTAAGGGAAGGTTTGCTTGTTCCTACATGGAAAAATAATATACCTGTGTAACCTCTGAGCAGAGTCCTGTATCAGCTCACACCACATACCATAAACAGCTTCATTTTCTACTGGTGTGACTGCAAAGCATTGTTTTCTGTTAGCACACTCCAGTGTCTTAAACTGATTTTTAAGGTTCATTTATTTAAATACACTCATAGAACTATATAAATACTCATGGTCCACGAGTCCTAGGATTTCGTTCTTAGGCTTATCTTTTACAGATTAATCATGACAACTTTGCTGCTCCTCCTAGCACTGGAAAATACCCTAGAGAAATTAGCAGTGTGCTTTCCATTCATGTCAAAGAAATATGGTGTGTGGTTACTGCGAGCTCCCGAGCCCCTGTGGAAGTGCTGCACAAAGAGCTGTCCCTCAGCTCCAGAACAGAGTTAGCAAATACAAGTTGCACAAGCCTCCACACACCTCCTGCCTTGCCTGAAGTTACCATAGCTATTCCCTAGTGTCTAGGATCCAGGGACTGTCAGTGACAAAGCTATCTTTTCATCATGTTCTTTGGAACAAAGACAGGCTTAAGTTATTATTTCCAGCTTATTCTGATCTGACAAACCCTTAGCCAAGGTTTATCTGCCTACAAAGTTACAGGAGTCCTCAAAGATCACTGAGCACCAATTTATGCAGCTCCACTGCTGAATTTAAGCCTTCCACCTTATTCCTAGCAGTGAATTTCAGACTTCCAAAACTCACTTCATGGTTTTTGTGTAGTTTCTTACAGCATGGATAATCATTACTGTTAATTCTTCCAACAGCTTTGCTCACCACTGCCTGTCACAGCTTTCAGAGGCCACTCCATGCCCTGAATATTTGAATTACACACTGGCAGCACAGTCCTGTTGCAGCACGCTGGGTGGATACCAAATGGAGGTCTTGCTCTGCAGCTACATAAATCAGTGGAGCATTTCAAAAAGTTAACATGAAAGATTTATTACCCCATTTTCAGAGGTCGCATGTATTGCTTCCGAACAATAGTTTAATAGTGGTATATAAAATTCAGGTTTTGGAAATAATTCATCATAATCTCAAAGGACTTTGGTTTGCATTAGAGATTAACTATAATTTCAAGCTCAACCTCATACTGAAGTCTGAACATGCCTCCTCTGCTCTGAAATCTGGTGTTTCCCATTTTGAGACCTGTCCTTGCACACCAGCTCCCATTAGTTAAACGAGTGCTTTCAGCAAGCAGCTCACAGAAACTGTCACCAGGAACGTGGCTGACAAACCACTGGGACCAGCAGCGTCCCCAGCGAGCTGACATCTAGGATCCCACTTGTGCTAATAGCTGCTGATGGTTCTCAACAAAGGCTTCTCACCGCCAGCATTTTTCCTTCTCTTGAGACAGGCTCTCCATCCAAATCAGCAGCTCCTTGTGATCTTTTGCATCACAAGGGCAGCAGCTTTTATTTTCCTATGACTGCCTGAATTGAAAGCAACACAACCTGGGAGCACAGCATTGGTGGCAATCATCCCATACACAGCTCCTCAGCACTCTAATGATCTGTCCATCATTTAAAAATCAATTCCCGGGATGTGCTGGCTTTAAAATGAGGTACAAAAGCGGTATGAATGAGGTATGAAAGTTTTAAGTAAACAGCTAAAAGCATTGAGTTCTACAAAACACACTTATTTTTTTTTTAATCTCCAGACTTCTCTTTTTTTTTTTTAAATCATAGATTAACTTAAACCAATTACAAATACATCAGTTTTACTAATCACAACCCTTTTGGACAAACTTTAGTTTAAAACTCAAGCACAAAACACTCTCTCTTCATAGCCTCGAAGACTCCCTAACCTTCTCACCTGCTGTGCTGCGCTCAACAGGCATTGTTCCCTTTCCATACCAAGAGAAAGAGAAGTGAGACAGCAACAATGAGCACAGGGCAAAGGACCAGAGTACAATAAAATAAAGAAATTCACAGATCTACATTCTCAAGAAGTATTTGGGGATGGTGAACATACAGAGAATGAAATAAAGTCTCCATCACTGTAAAAGCCAGGCGCTTTCTCCTTTTAAGTGAACTTAAAGGACTGCAGCCTAAACAGCAAGAAACCGAAGTTAACACTGGAAACTAGACTTCAAGTATATTTCTACGCTTCCAAAATACAGTGGCACTTAATTTCCTCTGATGATGCTATATTGCTATTATTATAAAAAGATGCTGAAGTTAAGGTCAGTTTATCTCACTATTTTTCATGCACACAAAACTCAATGCATTGGGCTATAAATAAATGGCCTAAAAAAAGTATTATCGTGCTTTTACTCTTTTGGCAGCAACATATAATTTCTGTCTGGAAAAGATCTGCTTTGAAGTGTGTTCAGCACAATAAAACCCTTCTCTGCACATGCGTGTTCGAGGACGTGACTGGTGAGAACACTTCACTGAAATACTTCACCCAGCCAATGTTTTATGGCACTACAGTGTCATGTCAAAAACAGGGAAGATGTGCAGCTTGAGATCATCAAATACAGCACCAAGACTAAAAATCGAATTTATTTTCTACATCTATGTGAACAGAGATGGGAAAAGCATTCAGCTGCGTGAAGAAGCCATTTATTTTGTTGTCCATGAGAAAACAGAGTAACACTTCAGCATAATCAAAAGTTACATATTCAGTTGCTTCAACACTGAATTAACTTTTTGTCTATTGGTAGGAGCTGAAGATTCACACTTGTTTGGCTTCTGCTGTGAGTCTATGAAAGCACTGCTATCAGAACTAAGCTACAAGATGCACAGACTGGTTGATAAAACATGTTCCACGTTCTCATGTGCAGTGCTAGATTAACAGTCAGACTTAAAGGTCTTTTCCAACCTAAATGGCTCTATGATCCATAGACCTTCATCGAATGAGAATCATCACTGTTTTCAGGAAAAACAGTGCAGAGCAACTTCCTGCATTATGGAAACAGGCTCCTGTAACTTGGAGTACAACTGAATTTCTATCACCAGTGCAGGTTGTTGCTAACTGGAGGCGCTGGGACAAATCCCCTGTTGGGGGTCAGATTTGGTTTTCTTTTTTCCTATAGAATTTTTTCCCACAAAGTCCCCAGGAGACTAATTGCTGCGTACTTATGGGTGCTTAACCGAAACAATACGAAGGGCTAGGAAGGTGTAGCACGGGGGCTACACCCTTCTTTGGTCTCAGGGAGTTTTTCTCTCCGGGGGGATGGGAAAAAGGTGATAACCTGATACCGCGAGGTTTGGGGAGATAAAGGGCAGGGGTGGGGGCAGTTTTTGCTCTCTTGCTCTCGCCATCGGAGAGNAAATGCCCAGGTAGTATGGGCCACAGCCATAGCAGGCAAAGACTGGAAAAACAACAATAAAGCCGTCTGCTGCTTTTAGGAAAGTCTATGATGAAGCAAGCAATATTCCAGGGAATATCCCACCTGGGAAACAGCAGAGTACTCACTCATCTGAGACAGTCTCTCCACTTAAGCAAACACAGTTGAGCATTAACCAGGCTCTCCTCAGCCTGGCATTTTGGCAGCTAGAAAATGCTCTTGTATTTCTACTTTATCTTGTTAAGTGGCCCCTTAAAACAGAGAGAATCATAGGATTAATGGTTATTTCGCTTATCTACCTGAGGGCAATATGCACAATTGAAATGTTCTCAATAACAGGAGAAAGCTCAGCAGCATATTTCAAGGTGGCCTGGCTTTGAGGCAGAGTGCTAAGATGGCCAGATTTATATCTCAACGAAGATGTAAATAAATGCCAATGATTTAATGCCAGTGATTGTTTTGAATAAATCAGCTCCATGCAGCAGGTATGATTTCATTACACCAAAAAGCCCCCATGGTTTATACCAACCCCTAAATGAACACTTTGGCACAATGGATTTTCCTTATATGTCAACTTCATACTTTTTCAGAAATGTTTCTTTGTAAATTAAAAATTAAGACTTTATATCACAGACTCAGGAATAAATCTTTCATCAGGGAAGAGTGTTTTGCATCACACATCAAATGTGTGACATCTTGTCCCTGTAATCCTGCTCTTTCTCTGCACCCTGGTCATTTAGGAAATTACTGTAGCTTGTCTCCCTTTTTCAACCGGACAATGACTGTATAAGCCAATTTTAAAGTTTAATTATCGTTAGGGGCTGATTTGCCATAGCTCTATACTTTTGAAGTAACCTTTGAAGGCACCTCTCAAGCTGCTGGAACAAATTTCCCCAGAGCTCAAGTGCAATCTTTTGGGAGTACCAAAACCAAACAAAAAGTTGAAACTGGCAAAGGGAAAACTGATCTGAGATAGAAGAGACAGACCCCTGTGTGTGGGAACGTTAAAGCAAGCCCCCGAGGCAAGATGCACTCACTGGAGTGGTTCAGAAAGGCGTCGAGTGTCAGAGGATAAACAGCTACACCATTTGCTGCCTAAAATTCCAGGGTTTTCCTCCCATCATCTAAGTATTCTTTCCTTTTATCAGCTAACAAACACCTAATTCTCATGAGACTTATCATTAATGACAGGATTGTCTTTATTCGTCAGGGAGAGCCCTGTGCGGGATTTATCTTGCTGGCTCAGTAAAACAAAGGCAGTTAACAACACACTGTCCTCCACCCCTTTTCACCTTCTCCAGACTAGTGCTTTCCCCAAAAAACCCAACCCGTTGCTTATGCCGTTGTAGTTAATGAAACTTCAACAGTGAACAAACCATGCACAATTTCCATGGCAGCTACAACCTTCATTACAAATAAACTAATTGTCCACGTGGATTCTTACAGTATTTCGAGCAGATTAGCTATAAAACTGACTCTTCATTAGCAACATGATAAATAATGCCCTGGGTTTCACCAAGGCTACTGCACCTACACACAACAGCTTTGTTTGATTCCTTCAGAGTCCACATGTAGTAAAATTTAGGGGGGAAAAAAATAAGTTTCTTTTTCTAGGAGTTTTTCCGTAGACAAATAATGTTCTCAAATATTAATCCATTCCACTTGAAACTATTTTTTTAAATTTAGTCTTTAACTTCTCAGTCTTCTTTGAACCACACTTTTTTAAATTTATAGGCCTCACCAGTGGGCTGGAAATCAGTAATACACAAAAAATTTCCTTTGCCTTCCTCTGAAATTTACTGCTCTGTCCCCGGGAAATCTCCAAATGTTGCACGACAAACGAGCCGTTACTTACTGGCAATCTCACATACCAAGGGCTGAAGCTGAAGGCTTTAGGCATTGCTGAGTCAGCCATGATTGCTTTAAAGATTCAGCAATTCAGAGCTGTAAACTACAGTTTTATTCATTTCTGAGCGCTAAGTTAATACCAATGCCTCAGCTCTAGAGTAAAACAGAAATACTAATAATTTTCACATTATAGTCTGAGCTGGTTGCCTATTGCTTACATGTAAAATTGCCATCAAATCAATTTCAGAAAGGTCAAAGACATGGAATAGGATAGGGCTGAGCATTCCGTATTTTTAAGATGAGTTTGAAAAATCAGCATATTTTTGGGTGAAGCTGAAATAATTTCAACCTCTCAAAAGAAGTGCATTTTGCTTTGCTTCAAGACCAATAATTCATCTCCCATTTGAGCATACCTGAAAATACAGTGAGATTTAGTTAGTTCTTATAGAAACAGAACTGCTTTGGGGGCTGCACACATTTTGCTATTTGCTTATTGCACATGGTGAAAAAAAACTAGCACTCTGCAGAGCCACCTCCTGTCACTTGGCTGGCTTTTAGAAGCGTCAACGCAGACACTGTTCCTGAATTTGCGGCAAGAAATAGATACAAATCCTGCAATGGGTAGCACAGAAGACACTGGTCAAGGTTTCCCACTCGTGCTCAGTGACAGCAGTGCTGTGCACAGGTCAGACTGGAGCCCTCAGATAATCAAGCTAAGGAAGGATGAATTACAGCACCAGAAAGGAATAATTCTCTTGGTCTTTCTGTCAGAGTTGTCCAGAAAACTCATTTAGTACCTTGGTATTTCAGAGCCCTCACGTCTCACAGTCCACTCGTATTGGGTGCCTGCTGAGCAGACTCATAAAGCAGCTCTCAGAGAAGTGAGTTTATTGCAGTGCTACAGGTGTAATACATGGATATTTACCACTGTTAACAGTCAGGTTCTGGAAAGAAATTACACACATACAGGAATGTCCCATCCTGCACTCTCCTCTGATTAGGAGCGGACAGATGTTACAGAGAAACAAAGGTTGGTGCATTACTGATGCATCATTTTGCTTTTTATGTATCTTTGCAATCTTCTGTGATTTACAAGGCTGAGGAGAGTCAGTCGTTCTTCCAGTAAGATGTGAAACAAGTGGGAAGTAAATTTGTGCAACTGCTTTACAAATACAAAACAATAATGAATTTCAACCACCAAGATGCTATGAGACCAACAGAAACATGCAAACCCATTAAAAAGATAAAGCCAGAACCTGCCTCCGGCAATGACAAGAATTCCCTTACAATCATGCTACTAAAGCAAACAAGCAAATTTGTCCCTAAATCCATAACTCTTGCCACAAAACATGGAACATGACAGCCATGTATGTGTTTATGTCACACACTTGCTTACATACTGAAGCAAAACACATGAAGGTTCATGAAAAGGCTTCCACCAATTCCATGGTCCATGAAATAGAAGCACAATTCATCAAAGCTGGGCAAGTCATCATTAAATATTGGCCCTTATCATAAAAGATTAGGTGCCCTTTGGATGTGCAATAACCATTCCAAATTTATTTACTGACAGTCAGCTGTGACACCGTTTTGCCCTACCAGCATTATTAGAAAGATGAAAAAAGAGCAGAAAAAAAAATCTGCTTCAAATTTAAAAATAAAAAAATCCCTTGGACACTAAAGTGAAATCAACAAGTGGGGAAAAAAAAATCTGGACCACCTGCCGACTTTCTCAAAAATAGGCATGCAAAATTACATGCAACTAAGTATTACACTTAGACACATGGAAAAGCCGAGTTCTGTGCACTTCTGTGGTAAGCAGTCGCAGGAATAAAAAATGAAACAGTTATGTCAAATATTTCAGAGAGTTCAAACTTTGCATGTATCAGTTCAGCAATTAGCCATGAAATGCACAGCATGGTAATATTACTGCATATCCAGGGAAAGGACACAGGGGCAAAGCAGTGCTGCAGATGTACAGGAGAATAATTTGTTACTGTTGGTCACTGCAGCGTGAGAAGGGCTGAGACAGAGGCTGCTGAGGCTCCACATCCCCAGGGAAGCACAGGCAGCTGTGGAGCACGGACTCCCACATTGTAATGCTGAGAGAATTCTGCAGTGAAGGAATCAGTCTGGGATCAGAGGGTAAAAAGGCAGCTATAAATTTCGTTCTGTCTGAAAACAAGAAATATAGGACAGATGCAAGGCAGAAAAACAGGACTGAATACTAATGAAACGGTGGTAATGGAATAAGATGGGACAGGAAGGTTACTAAAAATAACTCTCAGTGTTATCTTCTGAAGATGGTTTCAGATTAAACCACGAAAATCATTGAATAAAAATTCAAATGATTCTCTGACTGGAAAACAAAGGAGATAACAAAACAGCAACACTGATTGAGAACAACATTCCTATTAACTCAGGAGTGAAGAATCACAAATCTGAGGATCATCGCACACCTTTGCAAAATTTCAACCACCAATGGTCTCTAACTTGTTCACTTAACAGCAGCTGCTGCAAAAAGAAGGAAATATAATAAAGCATTATAAATTCTAGGAACTCTTAGTAGCAGCTCATTTTGCATTATCTGGATCATAACCTGCTGGGAAAGCAGACCATTAATACTCTGCAAATAGGACTGGGTGCTGTTTTATTGCAGGCTGCTGTTCTAATTGTCCTTGCTGCCAGAGCAATCATTCATATTGGAAAGCACTTAGCCCAAGACTAAGTAAGAGATAGTTTCTCTACTAAAAGCTGTGAAAGGTTTCTTTAATACATTTCTTTTAAACAAAGTACCTGGAGGAGCTAATGTGAAGCAGATGTTTTTGAATCACCCCAGAGAATACAAAAATACCTATTTCATCATTATATGAAATAAGATATTACCCACGGCAAAGGCTGGTAATAAAATTTCCCCACAGGATTCCTGTTGATATTATCTTACCCTAAATATTACAAGAACTTAATTTTCATAAATGAAGCAAGTACACAAATTTGCTGGAAGGCAATAGAAAGACATTAACGCACCTTTGAAAAACTAACAGGTTTCCTGCATACACAGTTTGCAAGTTGCAATGGTTTCCATAACTTCATTGAAGAGCCTCCACAACTCAAACGATTCCAAAACTCAGAAGACATTTATTTTATATTGCCTAAGAAATGGGGACTGATGTGATCCTATTCACTCCAAAGAAAGCCCCAGAAGTGCCACATCCTATCCCAGGCCTTTCTCAAGTCTCCTAACTTTGCTGTGCTGTGATTAAATGTAATCAGATAGCAAGCTAAAAAAAGCTAAAGCTACCTTTAAGGCTGGACTCTGTGGGAAATCTAATAACGACGCATGGCCTGGAGAAACTGATGTGAAAGGAACAAAGCAGCAGTGGTTTGAGGTAGTTCCACAGGAGCACTTGTACAGAACACTACTTTTTGGTTAAAACATGGTAGTTTCAGGTGAGGGAACTGTCAAGCCACGCAGTTTCTCCAGAAGAGCACCAAGAAATCTGGAAATTCTGTGTGGAAGAAGCAGGTGCTCCCTTGCAACCTGGATAAGCACACAAGCCTGGCAGGGAGCTGTGCCAGGAAGGAAGGCACCACCAGCCCCAGGGACACCAGGACCTCGCCTGCCTTTCTGGTCATGTTGAGCACTTCCGAGGCAGCATACAACCAAAGCCAGGAGTTAGCCTTTAAGGAGTAACTAGGCACAATGAACGTCTACACTACCCGTATCAATCAGCCGGAACAGCTTTTATTTTGTACTCAGGAGTTTGTAAACAAATGACAGTAACTTTTTGCTGTGTCAGAGGGCACTGCTGCTCACCCAGCTGGGGTTCTGCACTTGTTTAGTAGGCTCTCATCAGGAAGGAGATTTGGATCAGATTTGAACTTGAATTTTTGTGTAGAAAAGACAGAGAGTAAGCGATTCTAAGTGCAGCACTGAAGCACAGAGCATAACACCCACATTGCACAGCCTGTGTAAGGCACACAGAGTGCCAGTTCCTCCCGGCATCTCCCCTGACCTGCGCCTTCACACTCATTAGCTCACTTCTCCAGCTCCTGCAAATGTAACTCCATCACATCACTGCTCATTCTGATCCTCACAACCACTGGAGTCACTGGAAGCCTTTTGAGCACACAAAACTTTTCCTGAGAGCTTTAAAACATCCGAAACCTCTACAGAAGCACTAGAAAAGAAAACCCTTTTCCTCCATTTCCAACAAGCACAGAAACAGCAATTGTTAAAATGGCTTAAACACTTAAATGTTCTGTGTCTGGGAGAATTGAAAGGCACCAGCTGGGATATGGTAATTCCAGCATGTAAGAGAAATAGCAATTGCCAGGTAACTATTTATGATGCAATGTTTTATTACATGATTTGAGGGGTATTAGTGCAACCCAAAAGAGTGATTGCTGCTATATTGCTGCAGGAAAGTTCATATGACAATCATAGCTTTGTTTTTATTGTTTTCTGCGTATGAGGAAAAAAAAAAATCCTCTCTTTTCTTTTAGACATGTTTTTCAGCTGAAAATATGAAAACCAAAATGACACTTCTATTCTGAGATTAATGGCCGCGTATTTTTTGAACAAACAATTCTGAATTTTAATCTGAACAGCTCAATGCATTATTTATACTTACGCAATGATTTGAAAAATACTCCCTCATTCCTATCCTAGAACTTTCCTTAAAGCCAAGGAAAACAGTATTTCAGAAAATTACTTTGTACTTCTAATAAAGAGATATTTCCATATTAAAAACCCATGCAACAACTACAATCACAACAGAAGAGATTGTTTTAAGGAAGTATTTGTTATGTTACAGGAAAAAAATAATTTAAAAGTTGGCCTTAGAGCTAAATAAGCAAGAAGTTTTCTTTTAAGGATGACAGTGCAATTTACTAGAGCAGTCTACAGTCATTTCTCTTGCTTATAGAGGTGCTGCTGATGAGCCAACAGTGAGAGGCACTGATCAACTGGGCAAACATTTATTTACATTCTTAAACATCAGCTACCTATTGCATTTTATAAAATACCTGCATTTTTACTCCCCTCAGATCTATTTCTCTGAAATACTATGATCCTTTGAATTATTATTTCCACCACATATGAAGACTTTAAAAGTAGGATGAGGCAGACACCAACATATTTTTTGTCCTTCCTTTGGAGCTCTAAGCAAAACCTATCATCTCATGGAGTCAAGGATACCTGGGTACACCAAGTCAGTCACAGGATGATTTTAGCAATGGTCATTAGGAGTTATAAACACAGGCATTTGAGTCTTTATTTCCCCTGACTAAAGATGAACATGGAGCTACCACAGTCTGGTGGAAAAGCAGAAAAATTCATAGATACAGTCAAACAGAACTTTGATTTTAGAACATAATTCTTCAAAATACTCCAAAAGCACATATGCATTGTGATTACCTTGGGACCTGCTGTGCTACCTCGAAAACAGATGCTAAATGGAGAGCACTAATTACAGAATAAGTGCCCACTAAATCAGACATGATGCTACAGCACAGTTGTTACTGACATTCCTGCTAGTTTAAAAGAGAAAAGTACATTCCTAGGAGGCAAATCATATTTTGTGTATCACTTTCTGCCTCTGCATAGTTGGGAACTTAACACCTTAGCACCATTCACTAGCAGTAAAGTCAAGCAGTGCCATCCCCCTTCCTCCTTGGCTGCTTTACAGCTGCTTTCAGTCAGGGTCACAGGGTGCCCTTTGCAGAGTGCATTAGGAAAGGCTACTCTCAAATCAGGATATAATTGAATAACATCTCTGTGTCAGGTGGTGACAGCTTGCTCAAGTCTTTCTTGAAGAGCCAGGAAAACATCAACTCAAATGTCAATGAAAATGAGGAAACAACCATAAAGAAAGGAAACTACTTGAAATTGTTTCTAAGAAAAAAAGACCAAGATGCTCATAAAGACAGAGGTTCTTAGAATTTTGAGTCAGAAAACCTTTTCCTGTGATCCACATACATGCACATTGTTTTACCACTTTTTCTGGTCTAAACAATGATGGCATTTTCCAAACCACTAATCCCACCGACACAATGGCACAGTTTCTTCCTTTATAAATTGAGCCGAAGGATTTTCCACCACAGGTCAGACAGTAGCTGACAACATTTAATTAGGCAATATGTACTACAAATGGAAAACATAGATTTAGAGGAGAAAAACCAATCAGCTACTAAGTATTAGATGAGAAGTCACTCATTTCAGCAGCAGCCAAAATCATATTTCTGTTTTTCCACTAAGCTGTTTTCTGGAAAGCAACATCTTTGAAGTCCAGTTACACCACAAAAATCCAACACACACAGGAAAAACAATGATTAAGACAGATCACACCTTTCCATCCCACAGATTCCCAAGCTGCTTTATAAAACCAGTCCTAGCACTTGATTGAAATGCGTTTTCCTATCTAGAAACTGCACAGAGCAGAACAACAAAGGAGCCAAAGGAAGTTCTGGCAGAGGACACATATGGGCCCTGTGTTTACACACAGCAGGACTGACTGGACTGAGAGGCTTGTAGCAAAAAAATACCAAATAAAGGCCTTCTCCCCTAATTTCTCCATCCAGCCTTTCTTTATCACTGATAAATTCCTTTTTCTTGGGCAAACTTACACTAAAGAAGAACTTCCAAAACTTTTTTGAAACAACTATCTTGCCAGGCCGCCTTTGTTGATGTCCTTGGCTACACCTGATCTCTCCCAATTTTTCTGCCAGGATGCAGATGGCCAGAGGGAGCATTTGTTAGGATTCATTCTCAGTAGGCACAGCCCCCTGCCATCAGTCTCTGTGTTCCTCACAGTGCTTCTCTTCTCGCACTGAACCTGCCAGCGCTGA
The DNA here is from genome assembly GCA_013397315.1 of Donacobius atricapilla. Lineage (NCBI taxonomy): Eukaryota > Metazoa > Chordata > Aves > Passeriformes > Mimidae > Donacobius > Donacobius atricapilla. The sequence continues at coordinate 290,475 of WBMY01011999.1, forward strand.
CACCAGGGGTCTTAGCAGACATCTGTTTAAATTAAGAGACCAAATTCCTGCTGATTAATGACCTTTTTCTGTGAGTAAACACAGGGTATCATGAGTTAATTAAGGTACACGTTCAATTAATCTCACTGGTGTCAGGTGCACTACTCCACATCAGATGCAAGGAAAGAAATCCTCTGGCACTGGAGGACACACATACACATCCAACAGCCTGGGGTTTATCTGGGCAGACGCCGAGGGCAGCCCGGGCCAGCAGCTCTGCACACACTCCTGCAAACCCCAGAATTAAACACTGCACAGACTGAATTTATCCCATCACATATCCCAAAACTTCTCTTCAAATGAGCTCCACTCAGTCTTAAAGCTCTGCAGTGCAGTTCACTGTTAGCGTTGAGAATTAATGCAGGAGAGACTAAAAAAATAAACACATTTTAAAAAGCCATTTACTTCTCTGAATACTCATGACCTCAACTCTTAAGCAAAATTACTTTCAGTCCATTCTGTGCGTTCAGCCTACCCGAGGAGCTGCTGCCAGCGTCTGAGTGGTGCAGCTGACGGGGGAGGAACCCCAGGCAAGCCCATCTCTTGTGCACATAGGGCTGAGTGAGGTATGCAGAGACAGCCTGGGGCTCTCCTGCAGCTCCAGGGCACCATCCCCTGCTGCTCAGGTTTCCTTCCACAGCAGCTCGCTGCTACTGCCAAAGAAATGGTACAAATTGCACGCCAAATACCATTCCTGACTATACTTCTATCCTCTTCTGTACTAAAGAACATCATAAACTGGTCAAGGACATCCACTCTGAGAAATAAAACCAGACTCTTGATTAATGGAACTAAATCTACAGTGTCCCTCCAGAAAGATAATAATGTGAAAATCTTTTTAGAGACCGTCATGAGACATACATGAAAATACCAGAAATACATGGACTGAGTGTCCATGGCCCCATGTTGCCCACAGGTAAGCAAAATATTACCAATTTTTAAAACTGGTCTACTTCTTTTGTACAAGCCTTAACTCAGGGCTGGAAGCTGTTTGCAGCTAGCAGTGCTATGAGGGTCAGAGCCAAGATGTCCACTTGCCAAATAAAAGCTGAATTTTAAATGCTAGAATGAACAGGAGACCTTAAAACATTTATAAGCAAGTTTCAGAGGAGCACGTTGTCCATTGCCTCAGGATCATTAGCTTAGATTACAGGAGTGCAGGTCATTATTTCTACAAGGCTGATGCTGTAAAACAAAAGGTATCACTGCCACGATTAGTGTCAAAAACACCAACAGAAACAATAACTCAATGGACAGAAAATGTGATAAACCGAGAAAAGGAACAAACCAGATGCTCACTCTGGAATGCCATGAATTTCACATCCCCAACAGTCACAAAGACTTTCAGAGCAGAACTCAGCAGGGTTTTTACTACAGTCTTGCAGGCTCTTTAATACAGAGATTGTTATTTCAATGCTTTGCGTGGTGGTTCTTGGCTACTTTTGTCTCACCCTTCTGATCAATATATAATGGCCTAAAGAAGCCACGTCTCCAGGAAGTTCACATGTATTTTTCTCAACATACTGCACAAGTCACAGTAGCCTATGAAAAAACTGACTCGTGATAATTTTCTGTCTACTAAATAGAAAACTGAAAGCTCTTCCAGCATTGTTGTCTATTCCACCGCTCATAGCAGATTTTGAACCATCCTTCTGGAAATGAAATAGTATCAATTTAAAGATGCTTAAAAGCATTAAGGTAATTGTGTTTATCTGGTTAATCGGCAGCAGCAGAAAAAATTGTTGTCATAATTATACACAATCTGCTTTTAATGCCAATACTAGATACAAAACCTTGCAAAATAGCTGCTAGAATTAAAGCCCGTTCAAGTCAGTCTGTTGCTCTCACTGATCTTGGCATCTTCCAAATGACCAGCTTAAGGCCTACCCTTCCTACACATCTGTACAGCAAATAAATCTTCTTTCTGTCCAGCTTTGTGGCTTCATGTCATACACCTGAAAGATTCCAAGGACATTTAATGCTTCCCCCAACTGTGTGCTTCTTTCTTTAATCTTCCCACTCCAGAAAGCAGAGGTTCATCTCCTCCACTTTATTTTTTAATCCACTAATATTTTTTCTTCACACATTTCTCCAGCTATTTCTCCATTCTTCTGCCTCCCTCCTGCTGGCTTCCCACTGCTGCCTCACCTTGTCCTTCCAATTACACATCTATTAGCCTCCTCTCTCCCAGAAACACAGAAACTTTCCTCCTGACATAGCCTGAATCTCTCCTTATTCCCAATCACCCTAAATCCTTCTCCTTAAGAAAAACTGGTATCCTTGAATGAGGTCCTGCCCTTATCTTCCATAGATATTTGTGCTTGATTTCAGCAAACTGAAGGACCAGGCTGTCACTTGAGCAAGAAATGACAGGGATACAGGAGCATACCTGTTTCAAGGTCCTTTCCTTATCAGCTCTCTCCTCCCCTTATCTTTTACAGAGCCTGGCAGAGGACAAGTCCCAGCACAATTTCCAAGGGTAACCCACAGAAAGGCCAAAGATCCATTAATGATCTGTGCTCAGTGTTCTCACTGCAGAGAGGCACATCACAGCACTGCACCCAAAGGGGATGGACCAAGCTCTGAAGGAATCATCGTGGTGACATACAAAGGTTCCGTTCCAACAAGGAAATGAGCAGAGTAAGACTCAAAAGCGCAGGTTACATTTCCAGTTTGAAGAGAAAAGCACTTCCACACTTACTGCACCCCAGGCAGCTCCCAATTTTCCTTTTACAGCCACATTGTACAGCTTGCTCCCATCTTTAACTTTTCTTTGGAACAAATCACAGACCCAACTTCACACCCAACCACCCCAAAGAGATTCTGAGTTCCTGGCAAAGCAACTGAATGGCATATTTGACAATTCCCACAGTTTTGGATCCACATGGAAACAAGTTCTGTCCAGCACTGCCCTCTGGGCTCCCCACTGCAAGCCCCATTTACCACAGCAAAATAAGGCATCCACTAAGTACTGTTCATATTCACCAGATGAACATTTCATGAACTGAAACTCAAATGAACCAAACTCAGGGAACAACTATTTTTACAAACAGGAAATTATCATAATCCTCAATTACAAAATCAGGATTATCCTCAATTAACTTATATTTTGTGCTAAGCACACAATGCCTTTACATGTCAAATGCCTTTTCACCAATATTGAGAATGGATGGATGAAGGCAGAATTATAAAGGAAAAAAAACCCCAAACCTTAATCTTTAAAGAGCATTACTGCTTCATAGATCCTAGTCAGGGCGAATAAATCCTTTTATCATTTCAAATCTAATTTTTGTAAATACCTTATGAAAAGGCATTTGAAAATAAAAGAATATGCTTTTTATAATTGTGCAAAACAATTCAACACATTTGCTTACTTCATCTTGTTAACTTCTAGCAAAGGAGAAGGATAAACTGTCCATGTATAAAGAAAATACTTTAAAATAAAGAAAGGCCTTTTGATTTTTTTTTTCATATCCCCAAATTACTGAAGTGTTTGAAAGAACTGTACCTACTTATAAGAAGGAATTTATACAAAACCAGGCAATTCAGACAAAGTTCTTTTGCTAGAAATTAACAGAAATCAGTAGCTATCAGCCATGAAAAAATTTCTTATCCAGCAATGCTGGGAAGACAGCTACAGTCTCAAAAATGACTTAACATCACATCATTTTATCCTTCACAGCTTTCTCCTTTCAGTGATGATTTATTTGTATTTTTTTCAGATCCTCTAGATTAAGAATCAATTTAATTTGAGGGGAAAAAGAATTAGGTTTTGTTCTGCCCCAGGTACCATCATAATACACATTAATCATGTTCCTATTGCACAAGTAAATTAAATTTTTGTTTACTCTGTTGGATTTTCACAAATGCAATTAAAGGTAGGATTTTTGAGCATAAAAAGTTACAGTGGATTTCATAATGACATCTTAAGGAAAAATACATATTTATGCCTTTTTATTTCCACATGAAGAAATGCCATTTTGGAAGCCATGCAGGCTCAAGAAGTCAATTTTAAAACAGGTCTCCAAAGAGGCACCATTCTTTAACCCTCAATGGTTTTATACTATGGGTGGTGTCCTAAAGCCATTTCTTCTGGCTAGAGAAGATGCTCTCGAGTTCCGTCTCCTCTCCCCCTCTCTGAGAGGGGAAGAGAGAGAGACATGAGTTTTTCTAACAAAAGAATATTTAGATGCCTTCTTTAACTGAGAAAATATGGCATTTTTCCCAGGTAGCTGGGACAGACAGGCCCAATATCCATGAGCAAAGAAAGAAGATGTATTTTGGTGTAGGTCTCTTAGATACAGTGGGGCAGCTGAGAACTCAAACTGAATTTAAGGACAGAGGAATTTACGCTGAATCCTCATGACCATGGTGAGCTCCTTTAACTGCCTGCACAAGTTTAATGCCTGAGAAGGAGGCTGCAAAATCCAACATTTCACATAACAACTGATCCCATGGAACTGGAGTCATTCAGGCAGATTCTGAGCCCCAATCAGAGAAACTCACCTCAACTCCTTCAAGGGAGCAGGAAGGCATTTAAACACTTGAAGAACAAATTATATCCTTTCTTTCTCCAAAATTAATGTGAAAAATTCCAAAGGGCTTCCAAAATGGATATCTGCTCCAAGCCTCAGAGTACAACAGTGAGACAGAGCTGGCAAAGAGGAAAGAGCAGGCACAGAAGAAAACCAAAGAGCAGAAAAATGCAAATGAGTGCTCAAGTTTTCATCCTAAGTGTGCAGGTAACACTCAAGCGGCTAAAACAAAAGCAAGATGTAAGTTCTATAGTCCATGGCACAGGGAAATAAGAATGGAGATAATGTAAGGAAACTCCCGAGAACTTAATACAGAACCATCAGACTGTTAAATAAAAATGGAAATATAAAAAATTAAGTGCAAAGTGCAACAGATAAAACAACAGAAATCTTAAAATAATTTAAGAAAGACTGAAGGTGCCTAAAGAGCACAGTAATCTCAGTTCAGATGACAAAGTTAATAGATTAATTAACCTTTAACAGGCTAGTGCAGGATGTTTCTCTCACTGTTTAAGGGCACCCATGAGGCTGGGAGCAGACCAGCTCAGGGAATATTTAAGACAAGGTAACTGATAATAGAAGGGCTGGCTTTTAAGTCACTACACCCATGTTTGTAATCTGTTCTTTTAAAGATGAATAATGATTGAAGGTAAATCTGGAAATTCAGTAACACACCAGAAAGTCAGGAGGCCTCAGAGGCAAACATTAATAAAAAAGACTAATTATGTCATAGAAGAAACACTTTATGTTCAGAACTATAACTGATAATAAAATCAGGTTCTCAATACAGAGCACCATGTAGGAAATGCTCTTCACACAATAACAACTACGGAGCCCTTGGTTAATAAAATTCTAAATAAAATAAAAGGGTAATATGCATACCAAAGGAGATAATGCATTTACAGTCAAGTGATAAAAGTGTAAATACAAGGCTTCAATGCAATTAGGAACACAGCTGTCTATTATTCTTTGCAAAAAGCATTACGTTATGTGGGTTAGGGCTTGTCTCTAGCATTCTTTTTTCCTTCAAGTATAACAACAAAAAAAAATTCATATTGGATACTTGCCCCTCCTCCTACTCCTCCCCACAAAATTTCAAATTGAAAGAGGCACTTCTTCGTTTTACAATGAAAACACAGTAAGGAACATGCCTCTTGCACATGCTCATAAACAAGACAGATTAAGTTACTTAAAAGCCTCTTCTAGATCAGGTAAGTGAGTGCAAATTCAAATTTGGAGTGAAAGCTTCTCAGATGTGACTGAAACACTGCTCAGGACAGGCAGTGATTGAGGGGACATCCCCACCCAAGGGGCTCCTCTGATCTCATTCATCCTCTGAGCAGCCTGCTCACAGAGCCAGCGCTGGGAGCAAACATTGCCATACTCCACTCTGCTCCCACTCTGGATACCAAAACATCTCCCCCTTGACAGACCATTTGTTCTTGAAGGTGTACTTTGGAATTCCTGGAATAGCACGTCTGAGTAAAAAAAAACCAACCTATCTAAACCCTAAGATAAGAACCTTAACTACTTTCAATTTAATAAAGGTAACATTAAAAATTAAGTACTTTGTTTACACGCAGATGGCAAGAGAGATCATATACCCAGCTGAATTTTCTGATTTAAAAAGAAAAGGCAAGATAGAGAAAAATTAAAATAATCTATCTTGAGAAGACAATATATGAGTAAGCCAGTTAAAGAAAGTCACACAAAGGAAAGTTTGTACAATTTCAACAGAAGACAGAAGCTAAAATCTTGTAATTTTGCAGCTGGATCACTTAAAATACCTAAAGCACAAACATTATGAGAAAGGACAAAAGGGAAAAATGGGAACAAGTATTTCCTGGGAGATTAAATCATGCTCCAGAACACAGAATTAGCATAAAGCTCTTGTGCAGCCCAGGAAACAATTCTGCCCAGCCCTCATTCCCATCCAGCATCCCAGGCATTCCCAAGGAGCACAGGACTCTTTCAGCAGAGCCAAACATTAGGCCAACTTTATTTCCACTGGAGTTAACAACCACTGATCTGAGCAGTGGGACAGCAAAGACCAAATTCTGAAAATCCTAGACCCGTCTGGGAAGAAAGCAAAGGCATCTAACCTTTCCCAATGTTCTACTTGAATTCTCTCCACCTTTAAAAACTACCTGGCTCCACCAGTGCCCTGCAGAAGCTGCAGATATTGACACATCAGAAAAGATGTGCAATCCCTACAGCAGGGGCTCAGGGGACAGCCTTGTCCTGACTGTGTGTCTGGAAAAAAACACTTCAACCACAGACCCACTGAGGTGTTTCTGAAGCTTTATTCGTGGGAGTTTGAGAGCCAATTGAGACACGGCTGCTTCTCCATTCTAATCACTATCCTTACTAAATCACAATAAAAAGACTGGCAAATGTTCAGTCAATAATCAAGAGAACAATTGACATTTCAGTTGGAATAACTGATACATAAAAAGATGTTTGTTTACTTCCTGAAGGAGAAAGAGCACAGAACAGTAAAAGAATGCTAAGGGATAATCCATCAAACTTAAAGGGAGGCTTAGGCATGTTGTAAGCAACAGATGTATAGAAAAAGTTCCATAGAGTAATATTTGCACAGAACAAATAATACTGACCTGGACATAAGCATCTCAAATGGATAAAATCACTTCCACATAAGGAAAAAAATGCATTAATTCTTCTTTAGGGGGAGAAGGGTGTACATACTGCCTATGGACTATCGTGAGTTGGGAAGATTCTGCTGTAGTTACAGCTAAAATGATGTTTCCTCTCAACAGCCACAAGCCAACTACAAGCTCTGGTCCTTGGGTCGTTAAGATCTCATTCAGCCTCTGCAGTTTGCATAAACAAATAACTCACTCATTTGGGGATGAAGACAGGAAGTGTTTAATCCAGCTATGACCCAGACAGCAGGCACAACTCTCAGGAGTTGTAAAAATACCAAGAAGTATACACTGAATTACACTTCCTTATGGCTAAAATTTCTAATAGAGGCAATACAGTTGCACACATCTGTGTGTGAGTGTTTGTTGCAGGAACGAGTTTAAAGCAATGGGAAAAAACCCTAAGCACTATTTCAGAACAAAACAACAGCAACCTGAGCAGGCATTCAAGTTCAGTGAAACCTGGCACACTCAGGAAAGTAGTTATTTGCCAAAAACTCAAATTCTAGTCCACCTTTCTGCCAGTACTTAATTAAGCTTTTTTCAAAACTTGGCATTTCAATTTCACATGCTATGTATTGCAAATTATAGAAAAAAATAGGTAAAAGAAAATAAAGAATGCCTTTTAGGGGAGTGGCTGTGAAAAGGTTGGCAGATGCACAGTGTAAGCCAGGAGAAGATACCAAAAATACCTGACATAACCTTGAGGACATTGGTAACTGACAGAGTGCTGCCTATGAGAGAATGAAACAACTTTTATATAAAAGTGTAATAATAATAAAATAAAATAAAGAGGAGTAGTGGGAAGAAATTCAAGTAACTGAACACCACACCTACTGATTTATATCTTCCCCATGCGCTGTAAGAAAAAAAACCCCACAAGATTTCTCTATTCATGCTTTACTATTCAGTTTGGGTACCTCACGTCAGTGGCAATGCCACAGAGGTTGAGAGGGAGACACAGGGAACAAGAGAAACAGCAGCAGACTGGAAAATGCAGGAGAGACCTCTCAAAAGGAGTCATGATTTCCTTCTGTTAGTGAGAAGACACCAAGGTTCAGGCAATTGGTTCAGTTGGAAAAAAGACCATTGAGTCCAGCTGTTGCCCCAGCTATGCCAACCCACCCCTGCCCCATGTCCCCAAGTGCCACATCCTTGTGGCTTTTAAATCCCTCCAGGGCTGGGCACTCACCACTGGCCTGGGTAGCCTTGCCAGGGCTGGACAGCCCTTTCAGTGAGGAAATTGTCCCTAACAGCTAGTCTTAACCTCGCCTGGCTCAACCTAGAGCCACTTCCTCTTGTCCTAATGTGACAGACAATTTGTGCAAAACATAAGCAATCTACTATTCTCAATTCAGGAAAAGGCCTTTCAATGACCTTCCTTTTCTTATACAGACTTTTTTTGTCTAAGCTGCATCAAAGATGTAGAGCCCTCTTTTTCTTCAACCAGGGAATAAAATAATTTTAGTTGAGAACTGTAAATGAAACATTAATCTTCCGAAATATTTATTAAATACTCAATAGCTATACATATATATCCTTTATGAACCATCTACATAATACTTTGCATCACTTTTTTTTCTGATTTAAGAAAGGATTTCAACAAAATAAATCCTATATGGTGATGGAGTCTTAGAAACTTAGGATTCGGGATTTTGGTATATAGTGATTTATGGCAGCCAAGATGGAGAACTTTGGGTGTGGATTAGTTGTCTTTCTGCACCTCCTTCTTCCTCCTTCTTCACAGACCTAGATGGTTTTCTGTTATTGGGTGAAAAAGATCTGCATTGCGGGTTTCGGGTAATCACAATTTGGCTAGAAGCATAAATAATATAGATGTCAACTGATTATTGGATAATGGGGACTTAAATAGCCTTGGGTAGACACCATTTTGGCTCACTTTCTCAACTTGTTACAGAGAGTTCACATCTCGTGAGTTTGTAATAGATAAGGATAATAAATTAGAGAATGAGACTTCAAAAACCTCTCCTGAGTTTTAGTCGCCCTGATCTTGGAGCAGGAAAGAGCCAGGAATTCCCACAACATGGTACCTTGGAATGTATTTTGTAATATAAATCTGCCATATGCTGTATCTTAGTTATTCAGACAGACCTTATGGAAACGTGGTATGAAAACACGCCCTTGAATAATAACTCCAATTAGTGTGCAACCACCACAGCCAGGGGTGAGCTCAGTGCTTGCAGCTGTTGCCACTGCAAGGATTGCAGTTCAGGTGGAAATTCCCAACCTTGCTTCAGGACAGGCACCTGCAGCTTGGTGGGACAGCTCCCCAGCAGGCACCCAGCCTGAGCTGCCCTGCAGCATCCCAGGAGCCTTCACAGAGCTGCAGACAGGGAATGGATCCAGGGACAATGGCAGCAGCAAAGGAGAGACTCTCAACACATCACAGTCCTGGCCCTGCCAACACCCAAACCAGCTTCTAAACACAGCTCAAGCACTGAGATGTCACCTCACCTGCAAAGATGGATTTAGGGTTCAAGTCCTTGTTTGGGCAGTTATTCTGCTGGGTTTGGAGCTGTCCCAGAGCTCACAGACACTGCCCACATCCTGCACGAGCTGCAGGAAACAGGGTCAGCACAGAGCTGGGGCACTGAGCCAGGCTGCTGCAAGAACAGCATCTCCCCAGCCCCAGCTGCTGCTGCAGGAAACAGCATCTCCCCAGCCCCAGCTGCTGCTGCAGGAAACAGCATCTCCCCAGCCCCAGCTGCTGCTGCAGGAAACAGCATCTCCCCAGCCCCAGCTGCTGCTGCAGGAAACAGCATCTCTCTCCAACTCACAGCAGCTCTTCCTCTCACCAGCCTGGGAAGGGAGCTGACTTCTCCAGCTCATGTTCTGCGCACAAGAAACATCAGAGAACCAAAAGACAAACAAGATAAACCTACTTGAAGTCGTGTTTCCCCATCAGCTGTTCATTTCCCTTCCCCCAAAAACAGATCTAGTTTCAGATTTTCTTTTTCAGCTGGTTTACAACTTGGGTAACTTCTTTACTTAAGCCTTACTAAGACTGAGATAAAGACAGGACTTCAGGTCCCTTGCTTTGCATCGACAGAACATGATAATGTACCTTTTCTCTGCATCCCCAGGTAAGTAATAAAGTTAAGATTCCTGAATTAAGGGAACACCAGCTTGTAGTCTTTAATATTAATAAAGCTAATTAGGCAGAAAAAAGATTAACTTAGAGCACATTAAGGGGGGAAAAAGGCTTTGCTGGCATATTTTCTCTGAAAATCCAAGCTAACATTTCTCATTCTGTGTGAAAAGCTTCTTTTCATGTGTATGTTCAGGGACTTCAGTAGCAGAATATTGCAAATGTGGTAAAGACAGCGATAAATTTGCAAGGACAAGCCAAGAGCAATCTAATTGTGTTATTTCAACCAAAGCCAGCTCGATGACTAAGCTCTCTAAGGACATTGAATATAAAGCCTTTTTTATCTAATGACTGCAATTCAATTTCTGCCACTGTTGGTCACCTGAAGAAATCCCAAATGATGCAAGATTTTGCCTTCTGGAGACCATGGATAATGGGATATGAGTCTTAACTCCCTCACACAGAAACTGCAACTACTGAATGAAGATCTTTCCCAATCTGGCTAAGGAAACAGGAGAGTTTGTTATTTCTGGTTGTTTAGGGTCAGATTCCTGTGGCTCAGGTGCAGTCAGTGCCCTGTACCCAAACACGACAAGTGAAGAGGTCCTGGATCAGAGCAGCACCTGCTGCTCACGAGATGTTCTCTTCCCAGCTCCTCTGGAACCACCCTGGCTTACAGATGGATTCATGCTCCAAGAGGGCTAAAAGTGTCTCTTGCATATAATCTTTATTACTCGATACATTTCAACAGTAAGGAGGTTGCTCCATGATAGGATGACCTTATCTCAACTGTTAACCATTCATTACAATCACTATGCAAATCAAGTAATGCATTACACAGGGACGGGATTTTTCCAAACCTATTCATGTTCACCGTTCAAAATACCCTTAATTATCAAGTACACCCCATTATTTAAATAGTGTTGGGGAATGTGCAAAGCAATTTTTCCTTAATACATTCTCCCAGCTTTTTTGCCTCAAGAAATCTATCAAGTGTTAATTGCTGTGTTTTGTGTATACAAGACTGCTCAGAAACACTGAACATGCTCTGAGAATTTCATCAGTCTGGGCACCCCTCTTTAGTTCTTTCACAACTCTGCAAACATATTTCATAATTTTTCCAAAATATCTTTTTCTTATGACTTCCACAATGCAATGAAATGTGACATTACAGATACCACACAAATTATCACTCTCTTACACAACAATTTACAAAACTGCACCTTTACTTTCTGTTCTTCATTTTTTGTCTCCTGTTCCCATCATTCATGTTTTATCCCTGCTTTTAAAATGATTGTTTCATCAGAGGACCTGTTTCCAACTTCAATGATATTCAAGGGAAATAAAAAAGGACCAAGTACCTTTTTTTTTTTTTAGTGTAGAGCATCCCTCATCTACTACTAAAATTCTGTCCCATCTCAGACTTCATTACAAAAGATCCTCTTTTTCAGGAGAACAAAAAGCTTTTCAGAACCACTTATGGACTAAGCCAGAAGTGTATTTCCCCAAACAGAAGGAATTAAACAGTCTGACCTGAACTTGCACAGGACAAGTTTGCAGCTGTGAAAATGGACTGGAAGTCTCATAATTAACCTAATTTGTCAAAACGTCAGTTTCAGGTTTGCTCTAAAATGCTTTTCAGAATTATACACACAGACAGAGCACACAAAATGAGTTCCTGTTTGCTCCTGCATCTCATGCTCCAGTCCTCCATCCAAAGTAGCCAGATACTATTCGCTTTTCATACCCAGTCCACAGTAGTATTGATTCTGAAATAATGCACTTCATTTATGTTTACTCCTGATTCCACAACACAGCAAACGAAGAGAAGCCCATATCTAACAAAGCTTTGTTCACCACTGGTTATTGGTGTTTGAAAACAATTATAAAACATTGATGATCTCTTGTGCTAATATTAACTAAACAATGCTAATAGATTTTATTTGAAGGTAAACAGCCTCCAGGAAAAAATTGCTCCTGATACTTCTGTGACAGTCCAGCAGGGTTCATAATACTGCTGCTACCAGACATACTGGTAGGTGGCAAAATAGTGTTGTAGCATGTAGTGATGCATTTACTGTCCCATTACTTCACTGATGATGTGCACCAGAAATTATCTCTGCCTATGCAGATCACAGATGGTCCCTGCACAGCTCAGGGAAAGCTACAGAAGTAACTGTAATGGGGAATGGACCGATGTCAATTCCAGCTCTTGAAAAACTGAATTTGGGGAATTTTTTAGAGGACAAATTATCACATGAAAATGGGGTTTGGGGTTTTTTTTCAACTGAAAGAATGAATATTTCATATTTCACATCAACATTCAGAAATGAATAATCACAAAAGAAATCAAACTATTGTGGACACCTGTAATCATTTCTGCAGCAAGCTACTATATTTCAAATGCCCACAGTCACTGAAAAGAGATAAAATGGGGAGAAAAACATTTACATAACTATATGAAAGAGTATACATAGCATATATACATAACCTATACGAAAGTGTAGAAAAAGAAAAACTGGCAAGCCATCAAACAGCATCACTATCATGATCTTCCCTATGAGGAGGAACTCACAACTCTGGTATTTCATCACCAATCAACAAACAGGGACCCTGAAGGGGAAAAAAAAAAAGAAATAAAAACAGTAGATTTTGTATGTGTATCCTTGGTATCTATTACAAGAGGTGCTCTAGGAGAATATTTCTCTCTAGCTCCATCAGGAGCTGCACCGCGCACACTGAGCTCACACAGGAATTTTGAAAGGAACCTGTCCCACGTTCACTTCTGCAGCAACCAAATCTTCCTCTGCATCTGTGGATGTTGAGAAATTAGAACAGGTCTGATTGCTGCAGCATAATTGGATTGCAGCAGTTGGCAGAGTAATGGAACCCCACAATTTACATGATCAGACCCTATCACAAGCAGAGAAATGCCTGTCCACTGCAGCCTTGCCCAACCTCTGTTACTCATTTCACGTGTCCCACTCTTGACTCCTTTTTCATTCCGCTGACTGCTAAAACAAACGCTCATTTTGGTTACAAATCTTGCCATCAGTTATCTGAGGGTACTCTAGTTGATTACAGTCTCAAGGGATATTAAAAAATATCCATATTATACAAGGCAGCACCAGAAAAATCTTCTGTATCAGGTCACCTAATGAACTTGAGGGATGTTGTTTTTGAAGAAAGCTCACCTTGACTGAACAGCACCAAAATAAAATCCAGCCAAACTGAACCTCCAATTGCTCTTAAAAGACTCAAAGCTGCACTTGAGAAAAAGCTATCTTTATGAAGATAATTGAAACTAATTTGGCAAATTCCAGAACACCATTTGAAAGTGTGAACTGACTGTATTCCCTTTATTAGTCTCTCTAACCTCACCAAGCATTTAGGTCTCTTTCCATATCTAAATTAGAATCCAAGTGAAAGACATTCACTTTCATTAATGTCTCATGCTCCCCTAGCAGAAAAAGAAATCTAAAGTAATAGAATGTTAAGACTGTACCATTTTAGAATAGAAAAAAATAGCTATTAATAAAAACTTTAGCAGACAGTTCAAAATATGATAAATATTTGACTGATAACAAGTTCTACCAATGACTGAATTCACTTTACTCAAGGATTTCATTTCACAACTTTACCTCTATTTTCTTTTCATTCTCATGGTAGAGAGTCCTCATAGTCATTGTCATTTCAGAAGGGAAAGTAGCCTTAAAGACAATCAACTTCATAATGTCAGCTGCTGGTGTCAGCCCAAATGTTATGACAATCAAAACAAATTCCAGAATTCGGCTGTTTTCACGAAACATCCAAACCCAACTCAACAATTCAAACTTGATGCCCTGCATTAAGGCTGATTAAAGTACCTGATTAAATAAAACTTATTAAAACTTCGCAAACTAGGAAAAAAAGTGCCAACTGTCCCTCCCAAAGCAGATTTAGGGACATATTGTCACACTGTATTTATGTTTCAGACTGTGTTACTGTAAGTTATATCTAGATACAATTTTGCTTTAAGATAACTCTCACTAAACTCCAGTTTAGTGTTTTAGGTTCTTTTTGATCACAAGTTCTTGGGAAGGTTTAAACCTCAAAATTCAGTGGTCTGAGTTCCTTTTCTTTTTGTCTCTGAACTGCGGGGGAGGCCTTATCCCTTAATTGCTCACCAAGACATCCAACCCACACACTGCTAGAATTGCCCGACTGAATTCCATAGGAGCTTCTCACTGTCTGCAGCTGACCCTGGCCAGCCTCAGCTGGACCTGCCTGTGCTACAACTGAGCAGCCAGAAGTTCCTAAATTACTGATCCTCTAACAGCCAGGGCTGTAGGGCTGGGACAGCTCTTTGTGACAACAAGGCTCCTGGTATGTTTATTATTTCTGTTTATTTCTGGGGGTTTTTATACACTGCAGCTCCCCCCAACTTGTCAATAATTTTCCCCAAAGACAGGGAGACACCTCAGGTATAAAAATAATGATTAAAGTCAGAAATTTCCACCAGCAAAATGACCTTTAACAAAGAATTAACAATAAGTTCAGGCAGGCATTTGTGAACAGGGGTTTCAGTGTCTAGCAACTATCACACATGTGAATTATAATAAATCCTTTATACTTTTCCACAGCACCCTGGCAGGATTAGCAAATAAGCATAGTTAATATGCAGTTTTATGATACATTTCAAAAGAATTCCTAATGAGCCCACACTCAACATTAACTAAACTCCTTAGGCAGGGCTAACCTTATGAAAAGACTCATTTTTTTTGCCATCATATAATGAAGAATAAAATTTGTAGTGAACATTTATCTTTCACCTCTGTTAAATCTTTCATCATGCAAAAGGCATTAACACCTAGAAATTAAGGTCGCATACTGAAGCAAAACACAAAGAACAAAAAAATCTTTCAGAAAGACAGTTTAGACTGTTTTGTTTCAAAATCCATCAAATTAGAAACAAATATTAATTAGAAATTTAGAAAACTTTTCATTTGGGGGCAAATGAGGGTCTTAACTGAACACTGGTGGATTATTTTAAATAAAGCATTTTTGCCTTCAGAAATGCAGCTCTTGCATTCAGAATTAATAAACACGTAAGCCACGTGGTTTTTTAGAAACCAAAAAGTGAGAAAGAATTTGTCACAGTTTCAGTGGCTGTACACTTCCCGTGTATTCAGTGCAAGGTTTGTATACACAAGATTTATTTCTACCCTTCTTTGTCCTCCTCTCCCACCAATCCATGCCACTCTAAGATATGACACCACTTCTTTCTGAAACACAAATTGGCTTCACCTCTGAGCAGAGGGAAGGGCTCATTCCTGCTTTAGGAAGGGAAATGGAAGGTCCATAACCTTTCCAATGCTGTATATACAGGGGAAAAAAATCTAATTCAACTTAACTTCAGGTTTTGACCCTATCTCCCACTCATGCCTACCTTAAGCTGACCAAATCGAAATAGAGCTATGAACTTCTCTAGATCAGTAAAATAAATCAGGGTGGGGTCACTCAGCAGTCTCTTCCTCATCTGGGCAAGTTCTCTTTGCAGTCCAGTGTCTGTCCCAACAGAGCTGGCTCCCTAAAGATCCAATACTGCACAACTGCCATCACATTTTCAGCTGGCCCTTGCCTGTTCTAGGTTTTAAAAGTTTTATCACACAGTGCCCATGGCTTACAGAAGACTATTACAACAACCCTGCTCCTTCATAAGATCAATCATACAAGGCGTCAACTAACTCTGAAATCAAACAATTGAGAAATGAACGCAAGTTCTTCAGATCACCTCAGATCTGAGTTTCAATCTCCAAATATCTGTAATTGAAATCCAAACACCTGTAATTGAAATCCAAACACCATCTAAGCATATTTAAAAGTGAAACACCTTGAGCAAATTCAAAAGAACAGTCATTGGTACCAGTGCTGCTTCCTACTGTTCAGCTCTTTGGAATCTCTTCCTCTTCAGGCCACTTTTCACAGTGAATGGGTCATGTTCCTCCACCAGTATTTTTTTGAAGAACAGTAGCTACAGAAGTATTAAATTGTTATTCCTAAGTCCTTGGCAATATAACACTTTATTAAAGTTTAACTCCAACAACTTAGTGAAAGGAATGTTCTCCTAAAAAAATACTCAGTACAAAGATTAGGAATGGCCGCCCCAGCTTGGCTGGGGAACATTCATGAAACGCAGGGGGCACCCAGGGCATGACTGAACAGCCAACTCCTGACAAATCCCCACCTTGCAGCCAAGGAGCTGAGGAGTCCCTTCTGCTGGCGTCCCTCCCATCCTAATGATCACAAAACCCATTGTAAATACAGACCGGATTCAATTTTATACAATTCATCCTGGTAACATTAAGACAGTTAACAGTTGTGCTTCTCCCCTTGAGTCAAGAAAGCTGTTTGAGTTTTTCCTACTGCATCATCCAGAAGATACTGGATAAAACAAGAGTTGTGGTGTAACTATCAGTGATGTTGTACAAGTATCAGAACAAGAAATTTTGTCCTAGCATGGGGATTTCATGGCGATAGGAGCTGTAAAGACTAATTTAGCAAGCTTCCAAAAAGCTCATTTTGCCTCCTGCAACTTACACAACAATATTTAAGTTTCTCCCTAAAGATCCTCAAAACCAGGAAGGAAATCTACAGGACACCTTGGCCATCTACAGAAAAATTACCGCTATGTCCTCTGAAAGCAAAGTTTGCAGAATACTCATCATTTGTTTGCCATCACCTGGTTACAGCCCCTTCAGGACTTGCAGTGGTGTGACAGGAAATAATAGGTCAGATATACCCAAACTAACAGCACTGATAGATCCTGTGTTCAGCCCCTTAGAGAAAATGTAATCAGATTCTTAAGAATATTCTTAAATTAACAGAATGAATTTAAAACATATTAAGTTTTAAAATGTTAATCAAAATTAGAGAAATAATTTCCATTGGTATCTTTCCAGCAAGAGACCATGACTCTGCCTTAATGGCTGAATTCTGTCACAAAGCCACGAGCACTCTGAAGGCTTATTTCAGTCTCCTGTCCTGCCGAGAACAAGAAGCTGAAATGTAACAGCCAAGATTTGTAAATTATTAACACTTAAAACTGTCAGTGGAATACAGAAAATGAAACAGCAAAAAACGATATGGGCTACTCGTAAATAGCCTGGGAGGTGAGATCAGTGGTGTAGGCCCACAGGCTCTTCTCCTGCTGGAGTGATCTCCAACATTCATCCAGTCTTTGAACAGGCTCCTTCTGCCCTTTCCTCACAGGGAATGCTTCAGATTCTCATATCTGAAGTTATTTATTCAGCTCAGCTATCAAAGCTGCACTTACAAATTTCTTCATGTGGCTCTAAAGGTCGAAACCAGGTCTCTCCAGCTCAGGTCACTCTTGTTGTTCTTATATTATAAATCAAGGTCAAAAAACGGAGTTTCCTCTCACGAAAGAATGAGAGCCAGTTAATTTCACCACTGACAGCAATACCAGATGTAGGACAAATAGCAAACAGTGGCACTTTACAAAATGTGACATTCACCTCTCTTGCCAAAGATCATTTCTGGTGGTAAAGAAATACTCTGTATGAAGTTACCTTATGCCACATAAACAAAGCTGAAATAAACTGAGATTTTTCTCATTTAAAGAAAATATTTATCAACATTACATGAAAATATTTCCACAGTCTAATTCATGTGGCCTCTCATACAGTCTTTTACCTAGAGCACTTCAATTTGTTTGCCCTTGATTATAAATTATAAACAAGCAGTGCATGTGAACTAAGTTCTTCTTCCTTCTCAGAGAAAATCAACCTGAATAATTAACTACTGAAAACCTACCCAGTTGTTTCTGCAGCAGTAACATACCGGACAAATTCAAAATTTTTCAAACTCACTATTTCATAATCTAGACTTAAGCCAGAATCCAACTCTACTTACTTTAGCTGTCAAAAAGAATGATTTGTTCCATCTTCTCTAGATGAGCCTTCCTCTCTTTATAAATATTGATTAGAGAAATAGCTTAGAGGCAATTTCTAGCCAGCTCAAGTTCATAAAATGGGTTCCTGCTGCAACCTGCTGCCTAGGACTGGGTGCCATACACAGCTTTGACTGCAAAAGGCTCAGCAGGCAAGGCAGCAATTCCAGGATATGCAAGAAAAGACACTGGAAAGGCAGGAGAGCAACACTGACTGCAAAACTGAAGTTCTCAGCTGGACAGACCTCCTCACTCCAGAAATGCTGGATTCCATGGGCAAATCCAGCCCACACCCAGCCCTGCAGGCAGTGCTATTCCCGCCCACAGGATCTGGGCAGGAAAACTGGTGTATCAGCACACTTACCCTGCACTGCCAGGCTTAAACACAGAGAGTTAAACCTTTCCAGTTCCATCAGCACACACTCAACTCCGTCCTCGGAAAAAAAGGAATTCAAATAATCATTCACCTCTCACCAGGACACGTTTTGCCATTGAGAAAGTGAACTGTTGAGAAAAAATACTCGTTTGATCCCATAGCATTACACATAGAGGAATATGCTAAAATTGAGCACTGGAAAGTAAGAGATTTTACACACATATTGGGAGCTCAGAGTTACAGTTATACTTTTCCTCTATTACAACCCTTTTTCACTGCAAGAGCTTATTTCTGCTTCATATAGTTATTTCCACTGACCAATTGATTAAAAAGCTTCCTATGCTATTTAAACTTACCTACTCATGATACACTAGAGCAATAAAGAATAATCCTTTAGCAAGGAAAACATTCATTCTGTACAAATATCTATGCCATACCTGCCCCATGCACAGCTGTGTACAATACATATACAAAACTGTGATATTAAGTGAAAGACAGCTGGACCTTCCTGTAAAGGCTCATGCAGGAAGAAAGCCACATCTGTACATTGCAGCTGAATCCCATGGACAGCACGAGCACTTGTGGAGCACTTGTGGGGCAGAGATTAAAGCTTGAGCTTCTGCACCCCTCCATTCCCAGAGGGCAATACCCTCCCTGATACTCCTGGTCTGGTCCAAAAGGTGACAGTGCATTGGGCTGTTGGGCTCCACCAGCCATTCACACAGCCAGGACCTGCAGCTGGGATGGCAGCAGATCCACAGGGCTCCAGATGCAGGAGAGAAATGATCTGTCCCCTCATCCATACCACAGAAATCACAGAGGGCACCCAACTTCCTCCTTTAATAAGGGAAAGCATTTAGTGTGAGGTGGATTGGAGATTCCAGGTATATTCCTGAGATCCCACATCCTCTCCCCTGGCCAGAGCAATGTTTCCTGCCATAGATCACATCCCCAGCAAAGCACCTGTGGTACATCAGCCATAGGAACAGGGAAATGAGGCACCACAGCCCCTGCACAGCAGGCAGTCTATCTGCAGGGATAGGGAAACCTAAAAAGGGAATTAAATAACTCTCACACACAGCTCTTCAGAACTAGCAGATCTGCATTTCGGTTTGCGTATTGATGGACTTCAACACCACAATTTTACTCGATTTTCCATCCCTGTTCCTATGTGTGAACCAGAAAAGCCTTCTCCTCATGAAAGTCAACAGGTTTTATCCTGAGGCTATGGATACAAATCCCCAGATATAACATGGGACTAGATAGAACACCTCTCCACTTTTCCAGCATTTCAGGTTCAGGGATCTTAGAAGCAGCTGCAAGAACATGATGGAAGATGAGTGCCAGCCACACAAGTCAGAAAGCTGGTGTACAAACGAGGTGCGAGCCACCCCAGGTGACTGCAGCAGCACCTGCATCTACTCAGGTAAAGGAGAAGTACTGGTGGTGTGCACACATGGACATAAATACACTGTAAATGTAGACTATGAGATTACATCTGCAAGCGGACATAGAAATGTATGCAATAGAACTATTTCCGTTCTCTCTCCAGTATAGCATTCCCTCTGCTATAAAATCAAAGTAACCCTTGTTGGGCAAAAACTTTCAAAACCTTAGACTGACCTGAAAAGACAAGACAGTCACTCTTTGCTGGAATAAAGCCCTACCTTGATGTTTTCAGACACAAGGTTTTGCTCCATTCACATTACAGTAACTTTGTAGAGTTTCTGTTAACTGCAATTCTTCTATTCCTTTGGATCACATCATGGCAAAGTCATTTCAGATCAATACATTGCCCAAGAGGTCAACAGAACTCCAGTCAATGGGTTACTTGCACCTACCATGTACTATTATTAATTAATCCTCAGAAAGAAGTACTGTTCTACTCACAAAGCAGAGATAAAGCTAGAAGAGCTGGATCAAAATTTTAAAAAAATCACTTAGTCCTTAAGTTAATTAATTGCTTCTCAATACTTTCTGAGGGCTTTTCCTACTAGAACTGACCACGGCTGGCCTCCATTATTTCACATGATTAGAAACAGTATTTAATTTCATGAACATTTTATTTGGCGATGATTAAATTTTAAGTCTTTTGTTACCCTTCTCCTGTTTTTAACAAGGTTATAAGAATAGTGTTCACCCTTTTCAACAGCTGTCTGACCTGGGAAGGGAAAGAGTAGCTCACACCAGCTCATGAATGAGAAAAGGAGAACCATGAGACAGAAGGAGAAACCCTGAAATAACCAAGTTAGTTTAAGCCTTTATGAACTCATTTATGTCTCCAAAAAATGTCACTTACAGTCATAGCTGTTACCTAAGCTTCTGTAAAGTCCCATAATACTAAATAAAGTATGGCATTATGAAAAACTTCAAGTCTGCAAAGCACCTCAATGTCCTCAGTATTTCTGTAGAAATCTATTTATATGATGACTTACAAGCTGTACAGCTTTTCAGAAGCGAACTAGAAATCTGCACTACTGCTTCAATACCAAAATTAAATTCTAATTCCTCAATTCCTCCTGAAATGGGCTGAAATTACTTTTAACAATAAAAATAAATAAATTATTTGGTACAAAAAAAACTCCGGTTAGTTTGGATTAGTAAACCAGGTCTAACAAAAATCACAGACAGCAACAGTTTTACTTTGAGTTTTCCAGATGTTCAAAACATAGACATGTATTTACCTTTGGTTGTGTATCCATGTACAACAACAGCATCCCTGTTCCTACTTTTAGAATCCACATCAAGATCTTAAAGCTGTGATTACTCATATCCACTTAACAGGAATTTTTCACTCACTGGAAAACTCCCTTACTGATTTAGTCAGTGATTGTTACAGTTATCAAGATTTTTACTTTCTCCCAGTAAATATCCTGATTCCACAGACGAGCTGTGTCTGATGTCACAGAATATTCTGAGTTGGAAGGGAACCACAAGGATCAACTCTCAACCACAAGAGTCAACTCTCACGTGATGGATTGCACCCACATTGAACCGAGTTCATCTTATCTCCGTGGTTGATCTCATGGACTTGGACTCCTTAATTCTGCCTTTACAGGCATCAGCATCAAGAGCACAGCTGCATCAGTGCTATTTGGCAATGCCGGTTCACAGCTACAGAGAATGAGTAGCAAGAGTAATTGTTTGTTTAATGCCACTGCCAGAAAAATGTATTTAGAAAGAATGAAGACCCAGCTGTGTTGGGTGTTGCACAAGGACCAGCCAAAAGAAGAAATAATCCCATGAAAAATGAGGTAATTTACAGTTTCTTGAACTAAGACTGGCAAATCCAGAAGGCCTGAGCCCCAGAAAATGAGCATAAAAACACAGAAAGCACAGACATATAATAGGCCTCTGCTCAGACATGGCCTGTTCTACTTAAATCATTTAAGTTCAAGTGCAAGTCATCTGGGCTAACTACAGAGTGGAAATACATACAGTGGAGCGAGCAAATTCCTTTCTTCTTTCCTATTATGAAACCACACTCCCACAAATTTACTTTCTATTTTCCACTATCTTCAGTATCTTTGTACCCCTGCTCACTTTGTATTTATACCTTAGCTCATCTCCAGGTGGAGGACAATGATATTCTGTTTCTATTTTACAGCAGCACTAGAACTACTGCCATGATGTTGAGGAGCATTTCTGATACAGAACTTTCTGACTGATGACAAACATCCTTCCTAAAATTAAATTCTCCCTTCAGAAACTGCAAGTTTTGCTTGCATGAAGACTACAAGTAATACTCTGCTGTATCAGATTATACAGTATAGGGCACACTACCTCTAGATAATTGCAGGGCAGGATACAAATGAAGATTAATCTTTTTCAGTCTGACATGAGGCAAACAACAGCTGCAGGTTTAAATTATACCATCAAATTCCACAAGACTGTAAAAGCTTAACAGTATCAACACCCATTTTCAATCTAAGTGAAATAGTAAATTTCACTAAGGCACCAAGAGATTTTCACAATTTAGGGAGAGAAGCATCTGATATCTTGTGCTTTGCTCTTACTCCTAAAGCTTCTATTCGTCAAAACTCAATTGCAGTTGTCTCTGCTCCCACCCCTCCTCAAAAACCTCTTATACTGCAAGAAACGCTTCACCGACTGCAGCTTGTTAAGCAAAAGAGCACCTAAAGTACACAGATTCATATTGAGAAAGCAGCTAAACAATTACACAGGGATATTGATTACCAAAGGCATTTACTTTTATTAAAAACATAATTCAGATTTGAACACGGACTGAACATTTCACACTGTGTTCAGCCAACAGCAACGCTTCCCCTCCCACTGGGCTGCAAGCTAAGCTGCAGCTCCATGGCACAGCATGTGGCAGAAGAATCTAACCATGGAATTATCCCATTTATCATCCTAATTATGCCTCAGAAACTGCTGCATTAACATCAATATCTGCATCAAACTCCAGGTGTCACCACAAATTCTCAGGCAATGAGCAATGTCAGAATGCAAAAGACAGAGGTGCCCCGGCAGAAATTAATGGGATATTACTTTCATCCTGTACTCCCCTTCAGGATCCCGGCCAGATGAAGAAATATCTGTGTTTGATCCCTATAGTTCCAGAGGGCCCCAGCTGACATGATGGGCAACGTCACTGAGCTGCCTGGAGAACGCTGACAACACCCAGACCAACAACTCACCTCAAGCGCAAGAAGAGCTTTATGCAGTATTTTTACCTGACATGTGAAAGAAGGAAAGGAAGATGCCTTGCATAGTGAGTACACTTAGACTGCTGAAAGAATAAGCAGCAAAGATATGCTGTGAAATGTGCCATGGGAACACAAAGGTGCTGTTGGACACTGAGGTATGGCCAGTTGTGATCAACAAAGGGAGCTCTCATCTCAGGGTCACAGCGCTCACAGGCTGCCCCCACAACACTGAAAGCACCCATGGCATGGCGAAAAAAGGACAATGGAGAGAGGAGATTCACAGGAAAGCCATCCCACAAAACTCACCTGAAAGCAGCCCCAAATGCAGTGCCGGTGCATGGCTTTGTGATAGCAGCACTGGAGTGTGGACACCAGCAGAGCAAAACTGGCACTGAAAATAAACGTGTGCAGCACTTCTGCAAGGAACAGCTACAGGGACTGCCAGGAGAAAAAACACCAAACCGTATTCCTCTCTGACACACAAACTGTTTTTACATCCAGCATGGACAACACCAGTGTGAAGCCCCCAGCCTCTTGTTCCACGTCTACAAACACGCAAAGCAGCAAAAACAGGGAATTGGAACCTCTGCAAAGTAATTTTTTACAGAGGAAGAAGCCTCTTTCCCACAGATTAAATGCAATCTTTGATTCAGTTCTTTATATTTAAGAGCAACAGATGTCTCACTGCATTTATATTAATGCTCAGACAGGAAGCTTTGTTGATTAAACATTCAATTGCTGTTGAGTACCACCACAGCCTTACTACCTCATGGCAGTGGCTCCGAGTGAATCTAATTCCAGCCCAGCACTAGCACCTGTATATTTTTTCTTGACTGAATTTGCTTTTTCATACTTGTGCAAATTACTAATTTACTGAGCCGTAAAACTTCTTGGCTGACTGCAATAAAAAAAAAAAAAACAACAAAACCATAGCCAGTTTAATTGAAACTAGCCCATTTTACAGGCCCTAAAACAAATGGGGGATCTATGGGCCAATGACTGGAAAGAGGAACAGCAGCTTTCACTTTCTATTTATATACTGCACTCAAGTTGGCTGACTTGGGTATTTTGTTACAATTTAGGCCTCTTCTTAAATAGTTATTTGACATGTGATGGCATTAATTTGATAGGAAACTGTCAGAAATACAGGGAGCTCCTCCCAGAATCCATCAAACCATTTAAAAAGTCATCTAAAAGAAGGCCCATGTAAACATGATACCTACTGGTTAAACCACTGCCAGTCTGGATTGTATTTATAGTATCAGAAGATTCTTCAAAATTACCTTGGCTTTTTGTTTGTGCTATCTATTCCTAGTCAATGAAAGTTAAACTCAACAGTAGCATTCTGGCTGCAGAATAATTGTCTAAATGGAACAAAGGAATACTACTCTGTTGATATGAATGTAGGATAGAAGAGATGCCCTGTATCAGTCTGAAAAGAACCACAGCCCTCTCCATTGTGTCCCCTAACTGATGCTGTATGAAACCCTGCACAGAAAGCAATCAGGGATATGAGCTGTAATTTAAGGTAAAAATGGTCTATTCATAGACTTAGACAAAAAAAACCTACAAAAGAATGTGCTGCAGAGAGATGCTTCTTTCTGCGAGGTAAAGCTGCATCACATTAAAAGAGATTTATGTTCAAATGAAATTTATAATACATCTGACAAGAATAAACAGCCAAGATGTGGAACAACTTCTAAATTATCAAAAGTATGAATTGATTTAATTTTATTCTTATGAAGACTAAAATAAAGCTTTGTCTTAATTTTGTTCTGAGACCTCTTCTCAAATAAGGAGGAGTCCCTGAGGTTACACACTCATGGCTTTATTATTCCCCCTTGAATTTTATGAAGTAAAATTATTGCTTAAATGGCTCACACATCATCTTAGGTTCCCTTTTTCACCGTATGAAATTTTCCCATTAATCTTGATTTCACAAAAGGATGAAGGGAGTTAAAAACATTGGAGACATCATACTGATTCCCTTTTTTTTGTACACGAGTGCAAACAGATTATAATTTATGTTTTATCTGTCAGCTACTCCTAATATAACAACAGCACTTCTGTGTGAGCAGTAGTTTCTGTCACTTACTGCTTTTTCTATATTAGTACCCCACAGTATTTTAAGAAACCCACAAAAACCACACAAACAAAGTCAGCAGTAAAATAAAATATAAGAGAGACCAAAGAGCCACTTCAGAGCTCATTTTCTATTCATGGTGTATAGTTTAACAAATAATGTGTCTGTGTTTGATTTTATTATGTTACTGGGTGACCTACAGAATCTCAGGAGACAGCTAAGAAGAGAGATGACCATTATTCCATCAGTGAGAAAAATCAATAAGAGTAGTACACACTTTATGCAGTCTAAAACCTAATTCATACAGAATTTTTAAGGAGAAGAATAAAAAAAAAAAACCAAACAANAGCCTGCAAGCTTTTCTCCCATCTCCATTTTCTGAGGCTCCTTCAGTGCTTTTGCTAGAGGAGAAACTTGAACATAAATTCGGGTGATAGGAAAACTAGCAACACCCTAAGAAAAACATTTGTAATGCCCTGAACAGCAATTTCCAGCCAGGGCATAATCACTGCATGGCAACCTGCATATTCCTGCCTCGGTAAGGACAAGGCATCCCTGTCACCAAAGGGGACCCTGCTAGACCACAAAGGCTCACGTACCCAGTGACATTGTAAAGGCACAACGGGCACACAGGAACGAATGCCAGCCTGCTGTACACTGCAACAGCACATCACAAACCAGGAGCTGCCAGCAGCATTCCCCACAGTGCTCAATTATCCTTGGAAGGCACAGTCATACTGTAGTTTAGTTTAGGGAACAAAGGGCAGCTATTGGCATCAGAGACTAACCAAAAAAAAAACCCCATATTTCTCAGATGCTGTGGGGATGCTCAGAATAATGAATAACCTTCTTAAAAATCCCTGCAAACCAGAAAGATGTGGAAACCTGGAGCAAACAGCCCAGTGCTGAATGCACCACTGTCAGGAGCTGGGGAATCACTCATGGGGGCTGCCCTGATGATTGCCCTCATTAGAGGCTGCCTCTCCGTGCTGGTCACAGACAGAGCACACACCTTGCTGCATTAGCAGTGGTTGCTGGGGCACTCTGAGGTGGCTGCCAAAGGCCCCTTTGCAGACACTGACCGAGAGCATCCTCAGCCCTGTGACACAAAACTACACAAACACTCCGGGAGGAGCTCCATCCCTTGAACCCGGTGCTGAACAACAGCCCAGGCTGCTGCTCAAACCCCTCAGGAGGCAACAAACACAACTTCCAACCCAGCTCTGTCCAAGCCGGGAACAGGCACTGGCTCTGAGACCACTGCAGGAAGGTTGCAACTGGTACCAGTAACCCCCAGGTGCTGGTAGGCAGAGCATCCACCTCTGGACAGGACAAGATCCAACTACACACTGTCTTCTTGAGGAGATCAAATAAATCAGCTTTATCATAGCTAACTGACTCAATAGAACATTACGCAAGGGGGAAAGAATTCATTAAGAGCTACCAGAGTCATCAAAGGAAAAACCAGAAAAAACCCCAAACACACCACACAAAACCAAACAACCCCCACAACAACAACAACCAACAAAACAAAACAAAACAAAACAAAACAAAAAAAAAACCAAACCCACGACAAGCCAAACAACCAAAACTGTTTCTCAGAAATAGTACAAGACAAACCTTGAGAATAAGGAAGAACTGTAGCCTGGGACTTAGAAGCCCACAGCGCCAGTATTGCCTCTCAGTCTACACTCTGGGTAAAGCTGCAATGGAGTTACTGCACTCCAAAGGGATTAAAGTGTGTGCCATTAAGGACAGCTACAGACTGTAAGACAGGAACAGGAAAGAAAACTGACATCAAGAAAAGAACCAGCTAGTCTGAGTTCCTCCAAGCTAACTAAACCTTTTGGAATAGGGCATTTGGGCTGTGGAAGGTGTTTTCTTCCAAAGTTTTAGAGGGAAACACATTTTCAGCACACTTCTCAAAACCAAGGGACTTGTTTTGCTTTAACAGCAGAGCTGAGAGTGAATGACAATGGTGGTTCTACCACCACCACCCAGGGGGTTCATGACAGAATTCAGANCCTAATTCATACAGAATTTTTAAGGAGAAGAATAAAAAAAAAAACCAAACAAACAATTCTTAACTTTCCCTAGCCAATAAAGTAAAAGCAAACTATGTTTCATTCAGAATCAAGGGCAAGAGTCTGGCTGTTATACCTAAATACACCAAATGCAAATGTAAATAGCATTTGTATTACAATACAGGCTTGCTTTGGGGGTATGGTGGGTGGTTTTTTTCCCCCCTTTCAAACCATTCTTATCTATAATTTCACACTTATTAAAAATAACATCCTTATTTTACAGTAGCTAGAAATGCTAAACTAAAAACCTACGCAAATGGAAAGCAGAGATAAGAGCCAAAGTGTTCTGCCTGAAAAAAAAAAAAGGTAAACCTCCCCCCCCCCCCNAAACCAGAAAGATGTGGAAACCTGGAGCAAACAGCCCAGTGCTGAATGCACCACTGTCAGGAGCTGGGGAATCACTCATGGGGGCTGCCCTGATGATTGCCCTCATTAGAGGCTGCCTCTCCGTGCTGGTCACAGACAGAGCACACACCTTGCTGCATTAGCAGTGGTTGCTGGGGCACTCTGAGGTGGCTGCCAAAGGCCCCTTTGCAGACACTGACCGAGAGCATCCTCAGCCCTGTGACACAAAACTACACAAACACTCCGGGAGGAGCTCCATCCCTTGAACCCGGTGCTGAACAACAGCCCAGGCTGCTGCTCAAACCCCTCAGGAGGCAACAAACACAACTTCCAACCCAGCTCTGTCCAAGCCGGGAACAGGCACTGGCTCTGAGACCACTGCAGGAAGGTTGCAACTGGTACCAGTAACCCCCAGGTGCTGGTAGGCAGAGCATCCACCTCTGGACAGGACAAGATCCAACTACACACTGTCTTCTTGAGGAGATCAAATAAATCAGCTTTATCATAGCTAACTGACTCAATAGAACATTACGCAAGGGGGAAAGAATTCATTAAGAGCTACCAGAGTCATCAAAGGAAAAACCAGAAAAAACCCCAAACACACCACACAAAACCAAACAACCCCCACAACAACAACAACCAACAAAACAAAACAAAACAAAACAAAACAAAAAAAAAACCAAACCCACGACAAGCCAAACAACCAAAACTGTTTCTCAGAAATAGTACAAGACAAACCTTGAGAATAAGGAAGAACTGTAGCCTGGGACTTAGAAGCCCACAGCGCCAGTATTGCCTCTCAGTCTACACTCTGGGTAAAGCTGCAATGGAGTTACTGCACTCCAAAGGGATTAAAGTGTGTGCCATTAAGGACAGCTACAGACTGTAAGACAGGAACAGGAAAGAAAACTGACATCAAGAAAAGAACCAGCTAGTCTGAGTTCCTCCAAGCTAACTAAACCTTTTGGAATAGGGCATTTGGGCTGTGGAAGGTGTTTTCTTCCAAAGTTTTAGAGGGAAACACATTTTCAGCACACTTCTCAAAACCAAGGGACTTGTTTTGCTTTAACAGCAGAGCTGAGAGTGAATGACAATGGTGGTTCTACCACCACCACCCAGGGGGTTCATGACAGAATTCAGATGATTTTGCCCATTCCCAGGGACAAAAGGAGCCAGATAAAGCCGTGTTCTGGCTCCACACACAGAGCATGCACTGATTGCTTTCATTGCACTCCACCTTGCTCCTCACTCAGCTATACAGAGTGGAGAGATCTGGCTTGGGAGCACAGAAGAGGTGACAAAGTAATTGCCACAGAACATGGCTCATCTCTCAACAAAGCACAGCATTTAAAGTAGAAAAGGCATCATGCCTCTTCCACAAAGAATAAGCAGCAAAGGAAAATAAACTTGAAGCCAAATCCTGTCATGCAATCTCACAGAGCCAAGAAGCAAGCACGAAGGGCATATCTGTGGTGTTTCACGAGCAATATCTTAGCCCAGAGCTTTCTTTCCCTCCAGTGCCACATTTAGAGGTAAGTCCTAATACAAAGTCATCTCATTGTGAAATACAGGTTTATGAGCTCCTTGCAAAAGACACAGCATATAGTTTTGTACTGCCTTGGACACTAATCCTGATCTGCAGAATATGCACTGTTACGATTTCCCAACTGAAAGCCCAGTTTTGATCTCTTTACTTTCAACTTCATTCACAAGCTACCCTGCTGACTTCAATGAAGGAAAAAAACAGGAAAAGACATTAGCTAACATAATTAAAGGGATTAGAATCTGATGCATATCAATCCCAAAAAGCCATCTGATTACAGAACAAACTACAAGTAATGTATAACAAAAAGACAGACATTAAACTTAAGTCAAAAAGCGTGTCTTTTCACCAAGTCATTAAGAAATGCATAAAACATATTTGTATTTTCTGTGCTTCAACTGTTTACAGATCTTGCCCGCAAAAATTACAGATTAATTTTTGAGAAGTTATCAAATGCACCACTCTCATTCACAGAAACCGTGGCCCAAAGCTTAGAAATCAGTTGCTCTACAAAATGGAAATGGAACAGCTGATCTCCGCATACAATCATTTATTTAGAATATGCAGGGTATGTACATATAAATAATAAAAGGCATACAGCAAGGATACGCAATATTTTAAAGCAGTTTTTACAATTTCCTCAAGTGCTCACATCATATTACAGTTCTCTTCAAGAAGTTAACTTAAGCATTTTCATGAATCAGTGCTCCAAATGCATTTAAAAGAGCTAACAGCATGAAAAATCCTTCTTTAGGGTAGAATTTTTACAAATTACTTGGCAAATAAATTTAAATTCTAACCAGCAATATATACACCTAAAGTAAGCCTAACCTTGGACCAGCTCCTTTCCCTCATCTGCTGTTGTATGAGAAGTTTGAGTACAACACAAGGAACTGCAAAAGCAGACGCAATGAACTTTATCCTTTTATCAGCTGCATTTGGATGTGTTGGTGATGAGACTTTTTAAAATCCATCTTCTCAGAAGCACCATGCTGAGAAACAGCCCTGTCCATCCAATAGTGTGCATCTTAGGGTCAGAGTGTTGGGCAAATCAACTACCTTCTTAGTCTTCTCATAACATTTTTTCTACCTGCAAAAGCTATTTCAACACATTCCACTTAGTTTTAATATCCCTACCAATTGCTCCATGATATACAATATTTCTCATAGGATGCAATCAAAAATTCACTGGCATGAGTTAGGAATGGCAACAGTCGTGTCCTGTGCAAAATATTCTGCTGAGTTCCTCCAAACTGCAGATTCAAGAATTATGTCTCTGACTGAAAGGACTTGCAGGTAAAGAGATAACCTGCCCAGGTGGTCAACACCTTGAGAAAAAGAGGTCAAAAGGTTGGGGTGGGCTAAACAGCATTTTCCAGAAACAGGGAAAATTTGAGCTACAAGCGCAAAGCAAGACCTCCTGTTACACCAATATTCACCTCAAAGACTTCAGAAACAGGGACAATATCACGATTTGTCATCTTCTCCTGCATGATACAGAATATTAGTTAAACTAAACAGTGGCTAAAACTGATGCAAAAAGACACTTTTCAGCATATCAACAGTAACCACATCACTCCGTCAGGGTTCAATTTGCTCAAGACAAGATTTTTAAAAAGATTTACAATGTTGACATATGTTATTTTTTTTTAATGAATCAACATTTTGGTTCTTTTCCAGTTCTGTAAAAGTGTTAAACTAAAATCTTACTCTCTAATCTAAAGAGACTGTGAAATATGCAAACACTCTCTCTTTAAACTTACCTGTGTTACAAAGAGGGTATGAAGAAACCCCAGAAGATTTCAGCCCACTTACCCATAACTTTGCAACTGAACAATTCAGAACAGGTTGCAGAAGTCTCATGACTGTGCTGAAGACAGGTTATTTTTAAAAACTGAAGACAAAAACCAACTTTACAATTTGACAGGAAAGGGAAACATTAACAGGAAAAAGATGAATAAAGTAAATTATAATTTTTAATTAGCTTTCCAAGCTATTCAGTGAGTGTTGATGCTCATGAATAGCAATCAATACTGCATTCTAGTAATTTGTTATGCAAATGAAGCACTTCAGCAGATTATCCGATGCAAAAGTTAATACTCTTAACAAAAACTCAAAAAAAAAAAAAATCTATTTGCCGTTATTATAAAGGCAAAGAAAGGAAAGAATATAGAGAACTTCCCTGGAATTTGAACTAGTTCCACGAAGGTACGTGTTTACATTCCAGAACAATTCCCTGAATTTGAAGATTTTGATACCTAGATGCTTTTGAAATACCAAGCCCAACTTCACAAAAGACAGTTGTTAATGAATTATAGCAGAAAAAGTGAACCAATTAGCACATGTAAAAGGAGTTTATAGCCTTAGTATAGTCAGAACAAAACCAGTATCTCTACTCTGAATGAAAAAGAAAGCCCAAACCAGTGGTACTGGTCACACTGAAACCTGGATACAGAGAAGGAATGGTCAAACCTCAAGTAATTCCTGCTATGAAAGCTAGGAAGAGAAGATGCAAATTTTCCCTTGGAATGTTATTTTTCAGTGTGTGTTGGTTTAGCACGGATGGTAAAAACCAATTAGTGATCGGCTCTGCAACTGACAACTGGATCAGCCAATTAAATATAGGGATACACCTCTGGGTTACAGAGGCTCAAAAATCAGGAGAATGCCAGGAAAATTCCTTTACCTTCTGGCCTCGGAGGAGGTGAGAAGGCAGCCCGGCTCCCTCCCTGCGGGGTGACCCCCGGCCCGGGCCAGGGGAGGAGAACGTGGCCCCGGCCCGGCCCGGCGCGGCCTTCCAGCAGCTCTAAAACATTCTGGCGTTAAGCTGCGGGGACCGAGCCCACTCCTCCTCCCCTCCGGTCACTCCCGGGACAGAGGAAAAGGACGGGGGAAGCGCAGCCACAGGAGAGATCATGCAGCGGAGAGCAGAAAGCGGCCCCGCAGCCGGGCAAGGGCCCCGCAGCGGCCGGAGCCCCGAGATCCGGGCCCAACCTCAGGGCGGCCTGAGCCTTCAGCCTTCAGCCACGGCCCGGCAAGTGCCCTCAGCAGACCTGCGAGATCGGACCTGCGAGATGTCCGCTCTCTCCTGGACAGGTGAGACTTACAAAAGCACTGGCGCTTCTCTGAGTGAGAACAGAGTGATTGAACCGGAAGGAGACACGGCATGAAATTGGACAGTGAAGAGAGAGTTAAGCCCTAAGTGGGAGAAAGGATTGAGGAGTTGCCTCGTTTAGGCGGGACTTCTTTTAGGAGCCATGGTAATGAACTGTAATATATTAGAATATCCCTTTAAACCATGGGAAAAATATGCATTTTGGTGAGATGATTATTCAGATTTGTGGATTTGAGAAAAGGTATCTGTAATTGACTGAGTGAATATTGAATTAGTAGCGGTGATCCTATGATCCCATGAGATGTTTGAACAAAGAGAGCTAAGAAGCCCTCTGTGCCGGTGAAGAAGTGAAAAGAGATCTCTGTTCCATGAGATGAAGAAAACCCTTTGCCTTTGGAGTTCCTTATCTTTAAAATGGCACCCCAAAACATCCATGACCCATGTGCAGCTAACAGGAAAGCTGCTAATGAGAGGGGAATTAACAGTTCGCAGAGTTTTTCCAGGCGGCTGCAGATTCGTGACCACCAGAGGACTTTCTTGAGGCAATGTCTCATGGAAATTCTAAGAGAGACACCTCTCCCTAAGAATTGAGGAAACACTATTAAGTGGTGAAACTGACTGAAAATCACAGGTTTTGTCTCTTTATGTTGTCAGTGGGAAAGTGAACAGTTTGTGGGAGGAGGAAAAGTGTTTTTCAAAGTTTCATTTTGAGTCTCATTCTTTTCTTTTAGTGTGTGTTAATAAATCTGTTTTTATATCCTTAAAGTTTGAGCCTGCTTCATTTTTTTCTCCTAATCCTATCTCACGGTACAGAAAGAGTGAGTGACTCTGGTAGGCAAACCACTACACAAATTGGTGCGTTGGCCGGGAAAGGTAAAAATTGGTGAACATGAAACCACTACACAGTGATATTTGAAAATAACTATCTGCAGCTGCATGGTTAACATAGCATACACAGCAATTCATAAGTTAATTCATCCAGTTAACCTGGTCAGCAGCTGATGAAAACTTATTTTAAAATCAAAAGCACTCTTTATTTTTCTCCTGCCAGCCCAAGTCTGGAGTGTTAACAGAACATGTTAATCTCAGCAGCAGTCAGGTGTTTGACTGGTCACACAGAAGTCTCATCACACACATACCCAGATAAATCACTGGAAAATCTTCTTCATAGTTTCTGAGGAGCACAATACCACATGGTTTGTTGGGTTTTCAAGCATACTACCTACTATGTTTCTACCAGGTCACAACAATGTGGAGCATTACTTCGTACAAAGGCTATCAAACACGGTCAACACAGTTTCTGTCAGACAGGCTAAACTTCTGTGTGCAAACCTGCAGATGACCAAGGATCTGCACACAGGGACTGACTCAACTTTCCCATAGTTAGGAGAATGAGCCACTGATTGCCATTTGAGCTGATGTGCCCCTGAAATACAAGAATGCTTCCGAATAATACTTCTGTAAAACCAGCACACACTTTTTCTCCAATTTTTGTCAAATAAATACTGCATGGAAATTTCCCTGCAACCAAAGTGTCTCCCGGTAAGTCACTGCAGAGAGGAGTGCAGCAGCATTTCAGGGTCACACTCTCACACAACCCATTTGGACCTGTAAGCTGGCAATGACATCTCCATTCCCTTTCTGCAATGGGATCATGGGCACTCCCCATCAGACATCTTGGAGAAAAAACACCAGGGTGAGCACAGGATGCTGCAGCTCCTGTGCAATCTGAGCAGCCCACTTTTTACAAGGACCACAGAGCAACTCATTATCTCCTAAGGCAGGTGCAATTGTTCTGAGCCAGATACTTTGGAAAGGCTATGAAGAACCTCCCCTGGAAGGGCAGAAATCACTCTCAGTTTTGCTGCATGCACTCCAAAGTTTAGCCAAAGCAAGTTCCCCACCTGATGAGTCATACAAAGCTGGTGGGAATCAGTTCTACTCAATAATGGGAATATTAAATGGAACAGCACTTAATACTACGGAAATTAAATATCAGTTCTACATTTCAGATCAATGCCCTGCAACAGCAAGCACTAAGTTAGGAGCAAACCCCTAACTTATAAGACATTAACTTCTACATGCCTAAGAATGTGAAAGGATACAGGTTCTATTTCATTTTCTTTCTGCTTTCCAGATCTCTCAGAGATCACAGGGTGCTGAATTTTGACAGACTCACTACATACACTGATATGCATCACAAAAATACTGCCGAGTATACAGAGTTCTTACTAAATTTTACATTTGGATCTGAGACTTGAAATTTAACTTGTAATAAGAAACATGAAACCAGCTGAAGTATTACAAGCCAACCAGGAAAAAAACTGCCTTTCTATAACCAGAGCCCTTCAGTTCAGTCGCCCAGCCTCAGGAGCCTCAGAAGTACTACATTTCTTATGAGGCAGAATAGAAACCAGGGGCAATGCGTGTGATGTCCCACATGCTCCTGTCCCTTCCCTGACACAGCTGTTACTGCTGCCCAGAACAGGGCAGAATAATCCCTAAGTAGTATCCCACTGGTGCTGTTTTTCCAGGAGTTCCCACTGTGCATCTCCTTGCTTGCCTCACCTCCCCATCGTCAAATTTCTCCTCCTGTGCGTGAAACAATAGCTGAGAAAGAGATCTGCACATTATCCCCAGGAAAAGACTGCAATCAGCTCCCTGCCCACAGATTACACCGACTTCTCCAGCGCCTGGGTGATTCAACTCCCCTGCGTATTTGGCCTTCAATTTCCTCCTTTGTTCAACACACTGATTATAATCATTGCAGCAGAAAAGGGAAAAGGCAGCAGGTCATAAATTATATCAGAGTAATTGCTTGTGTGGAATATAAGATAATTCTCTAACATGCAGTCAACCTAAAAAAACTGGGTTAGACAAGATCTGCAAAAAGATGCCCAGGAAACATTTTGCAAAGATAAACTCAAAAATCTCAAAAATCCTTTACAATTATGCTACAGTCAGCACTTTATAGAAGGTCTTTTAGTATAGAAAGAGGTGAACTTAAACACAGACTCGGATTAATTTTCCTTCAATGTCCCAGTTTACCCTTCAGCTGTTCTCAAGGTTTCACTAAATCCATGAATCTGCCAATATTGGCAAGTCTCGCAAAAATATATTGAGTTTTATTAGCTTCCAAAGAAACAGAAGCTGGTCTATAATTAAATTTCTATAACCAACCTTATTCCCTTGCCCTAGCTTACTTTTAGAATTTGTGGTCTCAATGAGAACTGCCTCCTGAAATACAGTCAAGGCCACCCACCCAAATGTTTACCGAATTTCAATGTTTTCCTACCAATCTGAACTCTTTGGAGAAGGCTCATGGCTCAGAGCTCCTGTCCCTCTGTTGAGTTTGCAGTGCTGAAAGCACTGAAGCCTTAAAACCTCAGATCTTGATTTGCCAACTGCTTTGCTTATCCAAACACCAAAGTACTTCTCCTCCTCTGTTGATCTTACTGTAAATAAATGCTCTTTATTGTGCAAAGTAAGTACACAGCCTCATTCTGTACAGAAAGCATTTATATTGTTCAGCTTCAAGGATTTCCAAAGAAGGTTAAGCCAAACCATGCACGGATTTAGCTCTTCATGTTCAAATGGAGAGTTTAAGAAATCATTACAGCATTTTAGGATTTATCCCCTAATAAATTCCACTGTACATTAAAGAATATATACTCTTTGAGACTGGAAAACAAGATAAGTTTGCATTTTGTAGAATGGTGGAGGAAAAAAATAAATATTCCCCTGAACTTATAAGAGAACTGCCTCTTTCAAGACATCTCAAATTTAAGTACTTTATAAATAAAGGCATCTACACAGATTTGTTGTTAAAAAGAAAACATACTGGACAAAATATCTTAACATTTTTTATTATTAGAAAGTCAAACATCCAACAAACTGGCTGACATTTTTTGAGGTCAAGTCGTTTCCACCGAAAATACTCTCTCAGAGATATTTTTGCTGATCTTCACAAGCAGCTCCAGTTCTTTTTGATTTGTGAATCCCTACAAATTTAGATGGACAGCTGAATGGTAATATAAGCCTACTAAAAATAGAAGTGTTTTTCTCGATTATTTTTTGAGCTATTGGAACAGGCCCACAGATCCCATGACACCAAAGATCACCATTAAAGGAGGAGTGCAGAGGAAGTAAAAAACAAAAAGGAAATTATTTTAGGTTTCCCAAAATAAACCTCAAAATATTTCTCTTGAAATTGTTTCATCTCAATAACTCTCCATCTTGTGTCTTTCGCTTCATCAAAACACTGAAATAATTACACTTTGATCATTTTATACTCACAGTGTTTATGCTTTTTTTGAGGAAGAAAAAAATAGAAACTGACTACAATTGGCTTCAGTAGCCAATGCTTTTCCCTTTATGACACCAATCAAGAGTTTAAGTCCACCTTTGCCAGGTTCAAAGACCATTATCAAAAGGCTGACTTTTTAAGGCAGTTGAGTATAAATCAGACATTTAAAATCTTTTTAGCTTTCCTTTTTCAATGCAAATTTAAAATTATGTTAACTAAGGAAGAAAAAATGAACTTTTAAGATCTAAGCCTGACAATAATGGCAAATACCATCTGTTCAGCTGTAGCTCAGGAATTTTTAAAGTAGTTCTCATAAGGAAAAGGGAAAATCACCCTTCAAACATGATTGCTGTACAGTTTCTTTGGAAATGCCTCAAATCTACCTGCCAGTGAATTCTGTCACTGACCTGTGCTAGTAGCCTTTGTGAAACTAACTCCAAACCAAATTTCAGAAACCAACATCATCTATCACACAGAAAATGGTGAGAGAGAGCTCACAAATTATTTTATTTTTGTTCCACCAACCCATATTTTCGAAGTTTCTCTCACAACCAAGAAATTCAACACAATTACTGCAAATTTGCAACCCAGTATAGGCCAGGGGTGCAATACTTTCCAGCCACAGTCAGACTTTGATTGCGTTTCCAAGAGCCGGGTGTAAAACAAAAACAACCCACCAAGTTATGAGGGAAACCCTCATTACTTCCTCTGTGTTTGTAAGTTTTTGTCATTTACCTGCACAACCTTTGAGCTTCTCCCTCACATTCAAGGTAGGGTTTATTATTTTTTTAGGGGATAAAAGACTAAATTTTCTTAGTTGCTTGATTTCGGAAGCTCAGAGTTTAAGGAGGAAAAAACCCAAGAGTCTGAAAAGTCATGAAGTCCTTGTAAGCTGATAATGATCAGACACATGCAGTACATATATAAACACATACACAGTGTTGATAATCATGTGCATATTCAGTGAGAGAAGAATCTACACAAGAAAGAATGAGGAAATCAGTCACAAAATGAGCAGTCTATTTTTTCTCACCTGCTTTACTTAGTTCAATCTGCTAGCAAATGAGTGACAGATAAATGCTGATCAAAAAGCAGAATCTTAATATTTGCATTTGATTGCAATTTTCATCAAATGAAATAAAAGGTGTCCCATTTCATTTTAACTGTCCTAAGACATGCACAGAAGAGCAGTAGTAGATTAAATGTCATTCTTAATCATTGTTATTAGAAAAACAGCCAAGTGCTATCCATCTTTGGGATATACACCTTCAGGTGATTGGTCTGATTTCTAACAGCAACAAGAAACAGCTCCACGAAATGAACACAAGTGAAACCCCAGGAGAGTGCAGCACTGCTTGACTTTACTACACTCCCAGTATTTGCCCAGTACTGGACAGGAAGCATGGGGCTGAATGCAGACAACAAGCAAACAGCCTGCTTCAACACAGCTGCTCTGACGGGCAGCACAGGGAAGAATAACCTCACTTAAACCTGCAGGAAGGATACCCATCCTGCCCAATACTTCACTTAATCGTTTTAAGTTTAATGAAAAGCACTTTGAAAAGAACAAAAAAAAAAAAAAATCCCCAAACAAAACAAGGGGGAAAAAATGGTTCTATTGGCTCAATGAAAGCAGTTAAACCACAGGAAGCCATAAGGTGAAAGAGATTAAATCAAACATTACCCCTGTTTGGATAAAGGCAATTATTAGCAGAACAACATTAAAAGCTTTGAAATAACTGTTTACAGTTATAGGAAAACATACAAAGGATGAAACTGATTCTACCAAGATATGCAGCAAATCTCACATTGATTTAACGAGGGTCAAGATTCCTCGTACAAAGACCAAACATCTAAATAACAGCAATAACTGCTGGGAAACTGCAAATCTATGCAGAGCCATCTTTAAAATCAATACAGAGAGAAGCCACATTAAAATGAATTGTAATTCAGCACATACACTTCTATTCTATTCCAAAACATGTTTTTAGGTCAGCTGCAAATACTGTTTTTCCTAGCCCAATACTCTTAAACAATCTATTGGTCAACTCACACTCCATCTGTATCTTAAGGATAGTAAGACACTTAAGGACCCCAAAAAACCTGAACCACTTTTTCAATCCCTTTAATTTCTGCCAAGCTTGAGCATCTTGTAAATACCCAACCTGTACCACAATGCCAGCAGCATCAGGGATACTTCACCACCAAGCACCATGAGAGATTTACATAAACCCAAATAATTTCTTAAAAGATGGATTTCAAGAATCATCCATCTTCCACACAGCACAGGATTTCAGGACAAGAAGATTAGATATGGGCACTTAGATTCAATGTGTCTTAAACTCTGATTTATTTTTTTTTTTATATCAGTTATTGAGAATGACAAGCACCAAATTAACTGATGCAGTGAGAGAGACACATCCAGAACCTTTAGGCTAATTTTATCAAGAAGTGGCTTGAATTCTGATGCCATATTATAATGCATAATGTTCTAACAACTTACTAAAGGTAACTCACTCCCTTGCTCTACATCTATAAGCAATCATATCCATTTTTATTGGAATGCACACAGCAAAGAACGTGTTTGCGTTTGGAAGGCATTTAGAGTGAACTGTCTTAAGTGCACTACAGAAATCGACACTTGCACATTTTCAATAGTTAGATTCCAGTCATTAACCTTCTTGATAGAGTAAATTTGCAGCTCATAAAAGGAAACAAAACACTGAAGCAATATAGGCATCCTGAATTTTGTACTGAAAGCCCCCAGTGAGTGTGCACAACTCTCACCTCCTGGGTACAGCTGCTGGGTGTTTGCAAACCAATTAAAGAAAACTGAGGTCCCTTTTAAGTGTGAAATTTGGGCAGGAGAAGGTGTGTCCAGATCCAGATTCAACCCTCCAGTTCAAAACCAGGAGCTTTAAAGCGGAAAAAAAGGATGAAAGTTTGACTGCTCACAAGCCACTTAATGGGAGGTGACAAAAGACACACCTTGGAGCGTGTTCATTAAGTGGCACACACTCTGCTTACAATTAAGATATGCTCTGGAAACTCCTAAGTTCCCAGTCTTGGTAGCCTTCCAAGCAATGCAATTAAAATTGGTAACAATATGATTCTGACTGGCAAACATTCTCTAATCTCATAATGACTATTTAAATACAGTTGTCAGTCTTCTATGCTGACATACGTGAATACTAAAGCTGTTATCAAATACTGACTTCTGTCTTTTGAGACCTCTGAATCATTTCATTATCTTGACACCCAGACTTCATAATCAGACGAATCTTTTATCCTGTGAGACACAAGAGTCAGTCCTCATGAACTGCTTTTCAATCAAAACACTCTGGGAAAAAAAAAATATTCCTAACTCCGTTTATTGATGCAAAGAAAGAGAAAGATGGAATTACTTACATTATTATTATTAGGGCTTATTGGTGAGCTACAGGAAGCATCAGCACAAGAAAGCACAGCTGCTTCATGTCCCTTCTTCTGACCTAAGCACTTGCCAAGCATTGCTCCTCATGTATTTTAGATGAGGGTGAAAAGAAGGTGCTTTTTTTTTTAATGACTCCTATGAAGTAATAATGAGAAGCATTTCATTATTATTTACTATAAAAAGAAATACCAGTAAACCCTGAGGGATGCAGAAAGTGTCAGACTAGGATCTGTCCAGTGTGTTCTCCAAGCTGTTCCTTCACTCTCCCCCCCAGGCTGTAAGGTTTCTCTCACACAGAAGACGCTGGCGCTGTCTCCGTGGGTCAGCTCTTCCTCTGCTGTTGAGAGTCAGACCTGATGAACTCACATCACAGACCTGCCAAGTGGCACTGAATGTTCCATTGATTTGGAAATGTCCGCAATGGCTAAGACTTCAAGTTTTGCCCATGCAATTAATTTAATTGGAATCAATTATTCTTAGTTATTCAGATCATTGGGAGGCTTTCAGCTGTACTTAAAAGTCAAGACTAATATGTTGTTTATGGTAATGATGGAATACAAATGCAGTGAAATTTAAGAGGTTGATTCATTGGGTCTTACAAGAAATTTGGATATGACAGGCCTTTTAGGACTTCACTGAGTAGTTTAGTAGCACATACTAGAACGAGGTAATAAACTAAGAGATCAGCCTTACGCAGAGACTTGAGGAAACAAAAAGTGCTGCTGG
The DNA here is from genome assembly GCA_013397315.1 of Donacobius atricapilla. Classification (NCBI taxonomy): domain Eukaryota; kingdom Metazoa; phylum Chordata; class Aves; order Passeriformes; family Mimidae; genus Donacobius; species Donacobius atricapilla. Next base: position 331,453 of record WBMY01011999.1, read on the forward strand.
TTGCACTGCTGACCACATGGACCTATGAATTTTGAATATAATCGGGAAAAAAACCCCAAACCTTATCCTTCAGCATATTCGATTTTCCATAACGGAAGACCACAAGACACAGTTCACACAGTTTCCAGACATCATCAATGCAATTCCAATAAACCAGAAAGCGTGCCTCTCTGTCTTATTGAGCAAAGCTATCAAAAAATACTTAAAACATTTTTTTCTGTCCAAAATGGTGGTTTTTATTGGACCCTATGATAGAGATCTCAGTGTCAACAATCTGCTGCAAAGCTAACAAATTGCATATGCGTATTTAATACGCACATTAAGTTCAGTAAGTAACCACCACCTAAACACTCAGATGTTGCCTCGTGTTTCTTTTTCCTTGGAAAACTTTGGAGAGGTTTTGTGGATTTTTTTTTTTGGGGGGGGGGGGGCTGCAAAACTTTACTCCCTTTCTATTGAGAATTAAAAAATTTTTGCAGCATGGAGATATTTAGTAAAAGAAATTGTTATTTTCTACTGAGTGAAAAGTGAGAACCAGAACTGTTCCTGTAATCCTCTTTCCCATCCTCACAAACATGGGGAAAAGGAGTGGGGGTGGAGGGGGCTTAGGTTTGTTTTTAAAATGAGAAGCAACAGAGCAGAGCGAAGTAGATGAGAGGAGGACTGAAATCATTATCTTTGGTTGTCTTTGATCCTCTATACAACAGGATGCTCAGGGCACATGGGGGAGCTTTGTATACACCACGTTCTACCTCCATGTGCCACCAGGATGCACCTTCAAGCCACAAGTTCAGGTTATGGTTATAGCACCAAGCTTTGCAGTTGCATGCACATGATACCCACAAAATGCCTTTCAACCTAAAACTTGCTTACTGGAGAAAAACAGAGGGCAAGGAGAGAGCAGCACGAAGTTCTTGCTGAAATAAAGAAGGTTTTATTCATTTATTTATTTATAAAGAACCTCTTTTTCCTTCCTCTACTGATCAGGTGGAGGAAGAAAAAGCATATCAGATATTAAGTCCATACAGTGGCAAGACATCCTACTTCATTTATTAACACTACATTATAGTCTTTGAAAATATCCTTGTTTTAAGAAACAAGGAATATTATTAAGAAAAAACTTAAAGCACTGGAATATCAATATAAATAACCTTAAAATGCCTATTTTTAACCACCAACTACTGGGAGATAGTGGCTCCTGTTATCCAAAAATGTTCTCTGCAGCCCTCCAGTGGTGAAAGGCACAGCAGAGCCCAGCGACAGAACGGCCCCGTTTTGTCTGATGAACTGCCGGCAGCTTAGAAGACATCTCCCACGAAATGAAACCTCCCACGCTTGTCTAAAGAAAAGATCCTTATAGAGGACATAATTACCTTGAATTACATTAGAAAGTAAAGAGGAAGAAAGTAACTCCCCTCCATCAAAATGTTACATGTTGTATGTTAGTCTGCCCAGAAAACACGGCATTCCCACCAGGACACCGAGGCGCTTTGGGTCAGTAGAAGAAGGAGCAATTCGTTTTCTACAGACACTTTCTGATATTCATACACGTAAATGTAAACGAAGTCAAGTAATATTTGCTGGAAAGAATCAATTTCCTCACAAAGTTACGGTTCAAACGGTTGGGGTTTTGTTAAGAAAACAAACACTGAAGTTCTCTCTCACACACACACGTTCACAAATAAAATAAACACCTAAGCCCCATTCAAAAATAAGAGCAACCGAAACGTTTTAAAATAATATAAAATAGACTGAGTTCTCAAAACTAAGTTTCTAAAACTTGGGGCTCGAAAGCCAGTCCTAAGCTTCGTGGAAACCACGCAAGGAAGGAGAAAACAAGCAGAGGGGCCAGAAATCGCCGACACCTGTGCGACCGGAGCCCTGGGAAGCGGCACGGCTGGCCGGGAGGCGGGAGCGAGCCGTGCCACACCTGCGGCACGGCGGGGCAGCCCTGGCCCGGCCGCGGANGAACGGACAGGGCTTCAATCCTTAGACACAGAGACTGCCCTGGCGAGGCTCGGAGTGATGCCCCAAGGCCGGGGGCTCAGCCTGTGGAGGAAGGAAAGCCGGGGGCTGGGGCCTCACGGATCGTGCCCGGGGGCAGCTCCTTACCAGGACTGCAGACAGCTGAGATATCCTAGCGGGAAAGCACCGACAAAGGCGATGACTCTCACGATAAGATTATACATTACACTGACTGCAAGATATTAGCTCCATAAAAGCTGTGAGAGCTACCTGTTGCAGGTAGTTTGTACCCTTCAACGTTCCCTCCCTGCTTCAAATGCTCCCTCATTTTTGCTCTGTCTCATGAGTTGCTCATCAAAGCCAATCAAGCATTTTCACTCTGGAAAAGCCAGTACTTCCAACAGAATCACCACTCCAAGGGATTCTTGTTGGTCACTGGGCTGGGGGAGCATTGTCATTCTGACAGCGCAGTGTCGGGATGCTCTCCTGAAATGTTCCCTGAGCACCTGGTGCCCGTGAGCAGCGCCAGGGGCATCCCGCCGAGTGCCAGGGAACCTTTGCACCAAAGGCATCCCTGTCGTTGAAAAAAAACCATTTGGGTTTAGGTCGCTATCATTATTCCTTTCCATTATTTTTCCCTATATGTGGTGCCAGAAGCATGATTCATTGAGCAAATTGTATCGAGTAGATGGAATGCAGGATTCTCTCCTCTTCTTGTCTACACACACAGAAAAATGAGATGGGATACAGAGACAAGAACCCAAGCCCTTTTCCAAACCAAAGATGTAATGCTTCATCTGCTAAGGAAGACAGACGGAGATACTCATTTACTGTTATTTTGCATTCAGACAAAAAAAAAAAGTCCAAATTCAAACTGTTGGGACAAACTTCTAAAGCTCTTTTTGGCTGCTTCACTAATTAGTTAAGGAATCTGCTTTCATGTAATCTCTATTGTGAGCTTCTACTGTATAGAGAAAAAAAAGGAAAAATTGAAAGTAATTTTGAATACTAGAAAACTAAAGAAAAATCAAAATTTTGCCAGCATTCACTTCTTTTAAAAACTTTAAAATCTATAGGACTGTAGCTTGCTAATTTATAAATAAATAAATAAAGTTGCATGCTCCATAAGCATTTTTTAAGACAACATCCCACTTTGTGAGAGGTGAGAAATATGACCTGTGGACTAACACTCTGAAATACATATAAATATATATAAATATATATTTATATATGTAAATATATATAAACCTATATAAATATATATAAACATATATAAAGAGGGCATCAGAATTCAGAGGAGGGTATTTTCCTACAAGGAACCAGCAAGTCTTTGAGGGAGCTAAAATTGGAAAATACTGGATTTTTAGTATAAGCCTGTTATTAACAATCCCAAATACAACTGGATTGGTGGTGGGATGTAGAGAGCAGGTTTGCAAGGCAGAAGTTGTACAGGAAGAAGCATCTCCTCAGCCAACTTACAGTCTAAATAAATGAGCCAGATAACAGAAATAAAAAGGGAAAAATGCTGCTCCATTCCATGGGCAGGGAGCTGAAGCACAAAAGATGAGGAGACTTCACCAATAGATAACATTACAATGGTGTCAGAATCAAAACCTTATTTCAGCTCTGGTACCTTAATCAAAAACTCTCCTCCTTTTTACCTGTGTTCGTTTATTGATGTGATAACCTGGGTGTTCTGCAGTCTTCTGCTGGTGTCTCGTGCAGGTGATGGATGTAGATGGATAGAAAGGTTTACAAACAGTAATGATGATACGGCACTGTGCAGGAATTCATAATAGATAATAGCCATTACCTCTTCTAGTTAATGCTGACTCGCAACCCAGTGTGTCCATTAACTCCTACAGCTGTCACTGGGGCTTGAGAAAGCAAGTGGAAAATCTTCTACTCATTTTATTCCTTCTTTCTAATCACTGCTAAACTAAAAGAGTGTATCCTTCAATTTTTTCTTGCATACATTTTTGACAGAACCATTACAGCAGGGAGATGTATTCTTTAGTCCCGAACAGGAGTGTGCTGAAGGATTACCTCTGACCTGAGATCCATCCATTCAAGTGTCTAGAACCACCACTTTCTTCTGACATGGTTTATTGGTCCTGTAAAATAGAAATTCTAAAACAAGGGGGAAAAGGTCACAGCCATGCATTCCCTGCGAATTATTGACACGGACCTAGCACCAGAGGCAGTCAGTCAGAAAGATCCATTTGAGTCTGGAGATGTAAAGATTATTTTTATCATAATTTCCCTAGTGTGGATTCAAGATACTGCTGGAGGCCAGGATTTAACCCTGACAGGCAGAGTTTGCTGAAGAAATCTGAGTTGCTCCAAGGTCGTGGTTGATCCTACCTCATCATATATCAGGATATTTAGTTGGGAGCTTTAACTATTGGGATGTTCACATTTTCTGAATAAAAGTCTTTAATATCAAGGTGAATATTAGATTTTCTACATAATAAAGAAGAGAGAATTTAGCAGTAATATTCAAGTATAAATTGGGATTACTCTACTGTTAAGCACATTAGACTCCATTAGTTAAAAAATAACTGAGGCAACAAATATAAAGGAAATCATAGAAGAAGAATCTATTTTAATATTATAGAAGTCACTTTGTCATCCATAGAAAATAATTCAGTATGTAAATACACATAATTCAGATCCTGCAGCAAACTCCATTGTAGCACTGGTTGTAGGATCAGGGTCTAAGGTTCAAAGTTCTTCATATTTTTATTTTAGAACATGTTTGTGTAACACCAAAAATTGGAAGCACATAATCTGACTGGGTGCCTATAGCCACGATTCTAACAACATTAATGTATAGTTAGAAATAACCAACTAAAGTAAAGGAATCTAGATTTGATCACAATTAGAAAATGTTTATGTATTACCCAAGAAAATGGCAGCATACTTTCATGTTGGAGAAACAAAAGGAAAGCAGCATAAGTGTTGTTTTAAAGAAGAAAATGAATTTAAAGTACAGTATTATAGAGCATGTGTTTTCTCTGATACTGCTATTGTAGTCACAGGATAGAAAAATAAATTTCCAATAGAATGGAAGTAAATTTGGGGGTCGCTGGTGAATATAAGGTAATGGTTTTGCTGTGTACCAAATGCAGTAGCAATAACAATGAAGTAATTTATGTTTCTTCCCAACAAGCGTGAAGTAGGCCTAGGGCCATCGTGATGATTTGTTCTTGCAGCATGGGTTTAAACTCGCCTTGCACATCAGAGGACATGAAGAGAATGAGGCAGCATTTTGCTACTGCTACCACAGGGGCCCTTGCCTCTGTAGAAGTTTGCAAGTATTTCTGCAGACTTGTGCAGGCCAGGAACTTTCAATAAATAAGCGTGGTGTCTATCAAGCAGAACCAAACCAACAACTTGAGAAATGAGTATAAATATAAACATTAGTTCCCATATACGCTGCAACTGCTAATGTGTTAATTAAACAAAAGAAAATGTACTTTAATTATTTATTCTTAATAAATGAACCATCTGAATAATAAATATGTGTGTTCTGTAACCATCAGGAAAGTTTTTAAACAAAAGGGCCTTTTGCAGAAGGAAAAATCACATGGAAGGTGGGGAGAGAACTGCATTTGTTTAAATACCATTAAGATCCCAAGCAAAGCCAAATAGCTGTAATGGTGGGAATTAATACTGCTGACAGGCTATTGCATTGTCCTGTACATTTTGTGCACAGTGCTGTAATTCCTATTTGAGACTACAGAGGGGAGCTCTGAAAGTGTATTTAACCCTACAGTGGCTAATCAGAATAATGGAAATGTACACTCAGTTCCCCAGCTCTGGTATTTGAATCCCTAACACTGAGCCCTGCTGCCTTCAAACCCTTCTCCTGTCACACCCCTCAGCCTCAAAGACATCCATCCTGGTTTCGGCTGCATAAGAGGCACGTGGGTTTAATTGTTGTTTCCAAAGCAGTTTTTGTTCTTAACGTATTATGAAACTTCCTGGGGTTTTATTGTGAGAGATCACTGTCACCCTGATTTTTTCANCCAGGTGTCCCCGCAGCCCCCCGCACCGGTGCCACCTTGACCCCCAGCTGTCCCTGCACCTGCCCCCGCAGGTGTCAACTCGGCCCCGCAGGGCAGGGCGGGGCCGGGCTGGGGGCACAGGGAGGGCACGGCTCGCCGGGAGCAAGGACGCGGCAGAGCGGCGAGTGAGGGAGACAGGGCGGAGAGGAAGAAAACGAGGCTTTGGTGAAGAATGCGAAGGGCGCCGGGAAAGGAAGACACAAAGGTGGCAGCTGGAAGACAGGAAAGGAAAAGCAAGGATAAAGTAACCGTTCAGTAAAGTTGGAGGGAAACAGACCTTGGAAACCCAAGGTGGGAAGAGAATACTTTTGTTGGAGGGAAAGGACAAATTTCAAAGGTTTTGGTAAAGGGGAGAAACGAACGAGGAACGGACAGGGCTTCAATCCTTAGACACAGAGACTGCCCTGGCGAGGCTCGGAGTGATGCCCCAAGGCCGGGGGCTCAGCCTGTGGAGGAAGGAAAGCCGGGGGCTGGGGCCTCACGGATCGTGCCCGGGGGCAGCTCCTTACCAGGACTGCAGACAGCTGAGATATCCTAGCGGGAAAGCACCGACAAAGGCGATGACTCTCACGATAAGATTATACATTACACTGACTGCAAGATATTAGCTCCATAAAAGCTGTGAGAGCTACCTGTTGCAGGTAGTTTGTACCCTTCAACGTTCCCTCCCTGCTTCAAATGCTCCCTCATTTTTGCTCTGTCTCATGAGTTGCTCATCAAAGCCAATCAAGCATTTTCACTCTGGAAAAGCCAGTACTTCCAACAGAATCACCACTCCAAGGGATTCTTGTTGGTCACTGGGCTGGGGGAGCATTGTCATTCTGACAGCGCAGTGTCGGGATGCTCTCCTGAAATGTTCCCTGAGCACCTGGTGCCCGTGAGCAGCGCCAGGGGCATCCCGCCGAGTGCCAGGGAACCTTTGCACCAAAGGCATCCCTGTCGTTGAAAAAAAACCATTTGGGTTTAGGTCGCTATCATTATTCCTTTCCATTATTTTTCCCTATATGTGGTGCCAGAAGCATGATTCATTGAGCAAATTGTATCGAGTAGATGGAATGCAGGATTCTCTCCTCTTCTTGTCTACACACACAGAAAAATGAGATGGGATACAGAGACAAGAACCCAAGCCCTTTTCCAAACCAAAGATGTAATGCTTCATCTGCTAAGGAAGACAGACGGAGATACTCATTTACTGTTATTTTGCATTCAGACAAAAAAAAAAAGTCCAAATTCAAACTGTTGGGACAAACTTCTAAAGCTCTTTTTGGCTGCTTCACTAATTAGTTAAGGAATCTGCTTTCATGTAATCTCTATTGTGAGCTTCTACTGTATAGAGAAAAAAAAGGAAAAATTGAAAGTAATTTTGAATACTAGAAAACTAAAGAAAAATCAAAATTTTGCCAGCATTCACTTCTTTTAAAAACTTTAAAATCTATAGGACTGTAGCTTGCTAATTTATAAATAAATAAATAAAGTTGCATGCTCCATAAGCATTTTTTAAGACAACATCCCACTTTGTGAGAGGTGAGAAATATGACCTGTGGACTAACACTCTGAAATACATATAAATATATATAAATATATATTTATATATGTAAATATATATAAACCTATATAAATATATATAAACATATATAAAGAGGGCATCAGAATTCAGAGGAGGGTATTTTACTACAAGGAACCAGCAAGTCTTTGAGGGAGCTAAAATTGGAAAATACTGGATTTTTAGTATAAGCCTGTTATTAACAATCCCAAATACAACTGGATTGGTGGTGGGATGTAGAGAGCAGGTTTGCAAGGCAGAAGTTGTACAGGAAGAAGCATCTCCTCAGCCAACTTACAGTCTAAATAAATGAGCCAGATAACAGAAATAAAAAGGGAAAAATGCTGCTCCATTCCATGGGCAGGGAGCTGAAGCACAANTGGTGGGAATTAATACTGCTGACAGGCTATTGCATTGTCCTGTACATTTTGTGCACAGTGCTGTAATTCCTATTTGAGACTACAGAGGGGAGCTCTGAAAGTGTATTTAACCCTACAGTGGCTAATCAGAATAATGGAAATGTACACTCAGTTCCCCAGCTCTGGTATTTGAATCCCTAACACTGAGCCCTGCTGCCTTCAAACCCTTCTCCTGTCACACCCCTCAGCCTCAAAGACATCCATCCTGGTTTCGGCTGCATAAGAGGCACGTGGGTTTAATTGTTGTTTCCAAAGCAGTTTTTGTTCTTAACGTATTATGAAACTTCCTGGGGTTTTATTGTGAGAGATCACTGTCACCCTGATTTTTTCAGCCTTCTCTTCTGTTCACAGTTTTCATGGTTTAGGTTTTCTTCTCATGCCCTGGTCTGTAAACACAGCCAATGTTATTGTAGTTTCAAGGAAAGTTTACATTCCTGTTCTTAGAGCTATGGACAGCTGGTGGACAGTTGTCTTGACCAATGGGATGGGGAGAGGTGTCAGCCTTCTCCCCCAGTCCCTGGCCTTTGTAGTAATGCTATAAAATGGAGTCAGAGTTTTCAAATAAATCAGTTCATGCCTTCTGATCAAACTGTGAGTGTGTCTGTGTGTGTGACAAACTGCGTCAGATTACTAAATAAAATCATGTTACATTCTAAAAGTTAATTTTGCTTAATCACATCCAAGCAGACCTTTGATGGACACCTGTGTAAAACACTTGTCTTTTCAGTGCAAGATGAATTACTGGGTGCTATTACCCTCCTTTTATGTTATACAGTTTGGATCTTTCATTTAAGAGATTGACATTTAAGACATTTTTCATTTTTTGTAAGTAAAATAGAACTTGGAAGCAGATAAAACTCTTTTTTTATAGCATGAATGAGATTGTCAGTGGAGAACAAGAAAATTAGCAAATCTATGGAAAAATTTAATGAAGATAACACAGGATTTCAACCTTTACATTGGACCCAAGTTGGGAAAGATACAGTTAAAATTAAAAACTGGAAGTGAGTAAGAATTTTGCCTACAGCCAAGATATAATCTCAAGAAAATTAAACCAGGAACACACTGAATAAATATATATTTTTTTAAATTCTGTGAAGTCTGACTTGGAATTGGTTTTTGATGCCTCTATCCAAACGTATCAAAACCACTGGGTGTAAGTCACAGCTAGGGCACTGTCTCAGATCCTGACTAGTCAAGCAAAGAGATTAATGCCTCCAGCAGAGCTACAATTGCAGCTTCCCACATCCACTCATCAGAAATTCCTTCCCCTTCTGAAAGTCTGGGCAATGATGTCTTACATGTACATTTAAACAGGTGGCTGTAGTTTTCAAGTAAGTTGCTATATTTTATCTCAGGGTTCCCCCCAATTAATATTTTTTATACTTTTGAGAAAGATTTCAATGGAAAACGTAATGAATCATAGCAACATAATTTCAAAACACCTCAAATTCTTCCCCCCCCTTTTTATTTTTTTTTTTTNAAGTGTTCTCAGTGTCATTTCTGCTATAAAAAGTGACAACCCTTCTCATGCCTCCTATTTGCCATTAGCAACAGGGCCACAGGAGCAATAAATGAGGTTTTATTTGGTTACTGGTCAGACACGGGATGATCAGAGCTGCCCTGGCAGGAGACAAAACCTGAACCAGAGTGTGAGGAAGGTGACAGATCAACCTCTGCACTGGGGCTTGCACCAAACAACACAAAAAGTGAACAGAGGGTGCCTGGCACAAGTGAACAATGCTGTTTGCAGATTATTGGATCATGAAATTGATGCTGCTGTGCAACCTGCTGAACCAGGGCCTTTCTTTGGGACCATTTTTCCTGCACGCAGAGAACCAAAAACACAGCCTTGTGGAACACTAAGTCAGCTCTTCATGGGATGGATTCATGCTTGCTGAACTTAGATGGCTGCACTTCGGGTATCTTAAATATCCAGAGGAAATGAGAACATCAATGTAACTCCAGCAGTCTTAGTTCTTGAGAGGAAATGATGTCACCTGCAGGAACAGCAAGCAAAGTCTTTAACTCATTTAACCCCTAAGTGTTTCTTCAAAACATTTATTTCTCCTTCCTCGTATTTCCTGCCTTCAAACCAACCTTCTACTCCTACATACAGAACAGTGACGTTGGAGGTGTAAATTGGAACCCCATTGCAAGGTTTATAGCCCATGTTCATTCATTATATTCTCCTTTTTGCTTTGTACAGACCTTAGGGAAGATGTGAATCCATGTGGGGACATATTTGAATGTGTGGAGGGGGAATAACAGTAAATATCCAAGGTGACCTTTGAAGTCCAACTAAAAATGTGATTTGACAAAATTTTAATGGTACTGAAGAGAAAAATTACAGCATTTTAATCCACCCTAAGTGCCCTTTATGGCTCCCATCAGACAGCACAACAAAATTTCTGCAGGATGTTTTTCATGCTCCATGCCTTCTTCGGAACTTTCTCAGCTCTTATACCTTTTCCCATGTTCTACACCTTTTAAATGAACATTTCGTTTACTTCACCCACAATATTTTACACATTAACCTTTCAGTTAATCAATATTTGCTGTGCCTACTTTCTTCTAGTTTCTGTAAGTTTTCTTAATACTTCCTGAAGCTCTAGAATAAAGTGTCAGATTATAACTTAGGGTAAAGTAGCCTAAAATTTATGAGGTTTTCACATTATATTTGTAACAAACACAAGTCATTCTAAACTAACACTTAGAGAGCTTCTATTTATTTGGCAAATTACAGCTTCTCTTTTCCAACTCAAAGACTTCAAAATGAAAAACCACACCTTCACAAGAAAAGAATATTCTAATACAAAAATGTAATCAAAGCTTGGAATCTCTACATGGCTATTAACACTGCTGTAGTGCTACCTTTCCTGTAGTTTAATTACCATTATTACATCAGGCTGAATGTCAAAAAATGTTGATGCAGGTAAAGATTTTCCGTTCACTATAAAATTTCCTCCTCAAGCTAAATTTGAACCAGTTTACTTTCAATTGCTGCTCTTCATTTTTTTGATTGATGATAATTCCTTCTAATTTCCTACCTTTTCCCCCATGTCTGATTTCTCTTGATTATTATAATAATATAATCCTGTCCCATATCTATTCTGCTTTCTCCTGAGGCACATTCCTCGATAGTCACCACTTTAGGTTTAGGGCTGTTTGATCTGAGCTGCCACGAGCTGCTGTGTTTTGGCTGATCACTTAGCAAGAGCAGATGTTTCCAGGAGTTCATCATTTCAGGGGGAATATAAGTAAAGAGTGCCAACCAGAGCCACACACAGCTCCAGGCACTGGGAAATGGGGGAGCCTGTGTGCCTGAGTCACAGCACCGGGGGCTTTCTGCCCACTCTGGGAAACACAGTGCAATGTGGATTATTTTTGTGTTAAACACCAACACAGGTTGGATGTGTATCACAGGAAATCAGAGTTCCTGGGTCCTCAGCAGTGCCTCACATGGTGCTGATAGCACACAACTTGTACTGCACCCTGCAAAGCTGAGCCCCGCTCTGTAGAAGAGAAACTACTGTGATTTTTGTGGATGACTGTATCACACCCAGATGAATGAAAACGTGGTTTGGAAACCAGTCAGAAAAGCTGTTACTGAAAAACAGTGTTTCCAAGGATGATAAATAAAGGAAATATTACAGCAGAGAAATTCAGTGCTGAAATGCATCCACATTGCTATCCATGAGTCTCTGAATTTCAGCAAAAATCAGCTGAAACCAAACAAAGGAATTGCAGTCAAGTCCTTTTAAAAATGAGTTTGAGAAACCTAGAGTGACTTTAGAGAGGAATTACATACACAGGGCAGAGATAGCAGATTCATCATCCTGGGAGTTGAGATGAATTCTTAAGAATATAACCTGTTTTGGGTTTGTGAACTAAAGGAAATAAAGCCACCAGAGTTCACATCCTAGAACCATTCCAAGTGCAGTGATATCTCTTCAGCATAGATTTCAACAAACCAGCAAATTTCTTATGGGAAACTCAAATACAGCCAAGGACAAATAAATCCTGCCTTAGACATAGAAGATACCTCCAAATCCACAGTGCCCACACTGCTGCTGGATAACAGATAGAGGAGCTATTGCAATATCCCATTTACTGATGTCCTGGCTCACTGCAAGGCTTTGAGTTTCCAAAATCACTAATCCTTTAACTGCGAAGGTGATAAATGTTGCAATTCCCCTCCATTTCCCCAAATGTTAAGTTTCAGTATACAAATAAAACGTGAGCAAGAAACCTTTTTCCACATGAAATGGTTCAGAGCCAAACATTGCCAGGAAGGCAAAAAGGATTCTCCTAAATGCATTCTGTGAGCAGAATTTGAAGTATTCCTCCAAACTCTCCTGCCTTGTTTACACCACCAGGGGACACATTGAGTGGCCACTATCAACGGTAACTTGCAGAATGAGTTCATTGGAACACAAGGTATCCTACCCCATTCTCTAAAAATCAAAAAAGATTTTGGCTGCTGTCTGAATGGAGTTACCCTTACCATGCCCTTTCCATCCCCTCACTTTCTGGCAACACAGCACAAGACTCCAGATTAAGCATATTTAATTTTTGTATAGAATATCATTGGTGAAACTGCTCTGGTTTGGAAAATTACATCTTGCTACACTTCCAAGGACGGAGTTGATCTTCCAGGTGATTGAGAATTGACTTTTTTGAGGACTGTAAACTTCAGCAAAGCTTGTGGTAGGCAATGAATTTAGAATAAGTCACTCAAATTCTACTGTAAATTGACTAACAAAATAAAAAGGGAAAGAAGCAGAGCATTTTCACAGAGCAGAGTCTTGCTGCACAGACTGCAAATTTCCCAGTGCAATTTCTTATCCCCAATACTCCGTAGGCAAGGATTGCTTAGCAGCTGCCCAATAAGTGATTGACATTTGCATTTGGTCTGTCTTTGGCAACCACAAAGTAACTTCTGTGGTTTAGTTACTTAAGTTTCAAAAGGCTGCAATTTAGATGTGATCATATGAAGAGCTGTTATTGTAATAAAAAAAAATTATTAGCCTCTAAAATCTCCTAGAATTTGATAGGACCAATTAATAGCTAAAGCAAAACTATTATTAAAATACAAATACAATCAAGCAGTATGATATTGTTTCAGCTGCCCATGGACCAATAAGGAATGGCCTGTTCCCTGAGCAAGTAAAAATTGCTGCCACTTTACTTTGACTCACTTTGCAAACAAAACGAAGAGTCCCAGCCCACCATACCCATTTACACTGTGGAGCAAACACAGAATACATGAACTGGATTCCTGTCAAGTGACATGAAAGCAGCAAATGTGGTCCCTGCCCACACCTGGTGTCCTCCAACTCTTTACTTTGGCTTAGTCCAGAGGACCAGACTTGGGTAAAACCGAAGATTGGAGTTTAATTCATGAAATGAGGTAGTGTGGGCAAAAGGTTTTCAGCATTATAGCTGCAGTCATTCCATCTCCTCCTATTGCCCATTAGCAGAGCACATTGAGCTGAAGTGGGGTTTAGTGGCATCGAGTTAATTTCAAATTTTTCTCTTCAAAAACAAATGGCGACCTGACAAAGATTTTGTGATTTTTATTTTGCAATCAAATATTTCAAAACAAATGGACAAATGGACAGATGGACAATAGATATCTAGGTGTCTTTACTATTATGTAATCATTCATGTTACAGCCTATAGTCCCTCCTCCTTCATTTTCCTTACCTGATAAGTTATTTCTACAGGTAATGTACAGAAGGACCTCCTTTGTGGTTGTAGAGTTTGCACCTACGTTTCTCTCCTTACACTCACATTAAGGAACACTTGTACACATTCACAGAATCCCAGAATGGTTTGGATTGGAAGGGACCTTAAAGTCCATTCAGCGCCACCCCTGCCATGGCAGTGACACCTCCCACTGTCCCAGGCTGCTCCAAGCCCCAGTGTCCAGCCTGGCCTTGGGCACTGCCAGGGATCCAGGGGCAGCCACAGCTGCTCTGGGCACCCTGTGCCAGGGCCTGCCCACCCTCCCAGGGAAGGATTTTTTCCTAATATCCCATGTGAACCCACCGTCTTTCAGTCTGAAGCCATTACCCTTTGTCCTGTCATCTCTCAAGACGTACAAGGTGCTGTCAGGTATTGATCTGATCCATTTAATCAGTTTTGTATCTTTGCTCTGGCACAGCAATTTAGTAATCCCATGCTGACAGGTATTTCTGCCTTCCATATAGCTCAAATAGCATCCAAGCACCTGTACATTTCAAATGTGAGTATTTGAAGTTCAGATTCTGCAAACCTTAAAGTGATTAAAACAAAATTTCCAAATGTTTGTAGGAGTTAAACAAAGCCAACTTGAACTACATTTTCTATCCAGAAGAATAATGGTAGAAGTATTTTTATAGTGGTAATCCAGCTTTGCCCATTTTGCCTTAGTGAACATCAACAATACAGCATGTAGGCAACAAGTCTGCTACCAATTTATTGTATATATTTTCATGTCCTAAATAAATGTAAAAGGATTTTGCATGGTTTTCGGTGCATTTTTGGAAAAATTAATCTCTTGAGAAAAATAAAACAAAACCAAAAAAGCCCCAGACTGAATTAATTATGAACAAAAGATATCCATGGTAAATGCAACAGAGGCTGCAGTGAGCAGAGCAGTACCATGGCCTTTGTTTGGGAAATCATATTCAAGTCACTGTCTTGTTTCTATCTATATCTTGTCATACAAATGACTCTTTGACAGAGAGCTGATATCTCATCAAAAACTATCCTAAAACCATAATTACTACTTCTGGATCATTAATCTGAAATAGCAATATGTTCCTGCATAAATGGAAGTGAGTTAGGAAATTCTGCCAGCCTGTGGTCCCTCCAATGTGTTATAAAACTGTTAATTAACAGAACTGAGACCTACATGAGGCCGACTTAGTTCTGTTATCTCCATGAAAAAAGCAAGACTCAAGGCCAGATTGTAATTTTGGCCATGCCAGCACTTCCCTGGAAATTTCAGATATCCATTCCCTGCTCAGTTGTCCTTTCCCTTCTAACTCGGCCTGCTATGACATGGGAAGCCGGGTAGGATCTTCCCTGCTCAGGGCACTGTCTTGTTCTCACTAGGATGCTCAATTTCCCAGGAATGTGTGCCTAAATGCTTTCCAAAGAAGACAAAACACAACTTTCTCCCCCACTCTTCAGTGGTGGTTGTTTTTTTGGTTTTGTGGTTTGTTTTTTTGGGTTGGGTTTTTTTTGGGGGGGGGTGGGGGGGTGTTTTGGGGTTTTTTTAATGGGTTTTTTTCAAATTTTACATTGTTATCCTCCAGTATCTCCATACCATGCCATGGAAAAAAGGTTCCATGCAAAAACTGACTGTGCTTAGTCTTGAGCATGAGGTAATTACTGGCTGGTAAGTGCAGCACCCTGGCATAACATTTTTTAGTTGTACTTTCGTAGATTAGTATACAGAAAAAGGTATCTGATGAAGTAGCACGTTATGAGACAACTCTTGGGAATGACAAAGTAGAAAGGACTGAGAGAAAAAATTTGGAAAACTGAAGCCAATGAAATCAGAGGTGAAGGGACATTGCAACTGTTATTCACTTTTCCAGATCAGAGACAGCTTTACATGTGAAAGAACAACAAAATTTGACCCTGAAGAGAATAACAACACATCATGCTTAGAAAATAAATGAGGTGATTTAATAGTGAATGCTACCAGAGTTGTCAAATATGGGCTGTTTTTTCACTGCGTTCTGCTATTGCTACTGAATTGTCTACAAACACCTCCCCTGTAAATCTGGTGTGATGTTTAAGGAAAAGTAGCAGAAGAGGCTCAGATCCTCCATCATTAGCAGATATGAGAGCTCTAAAGCTATGAAAAGAAGGGAACTTCTGCAGGGGCTACCAAACTAATCTCAGAATTATCAGGAGAAACTGTCCACAAGTGATGCTGGTTTCACTGAGTCCAGGTTCTAAGTACTGCAGAATAGAGGATATTTGAACTCAGATATGAAGGGCTATTTCAACTCAGATAGGAAGGGCTACCACAAGACAAAACTGGTTAGATTGCACAAATGGTTACAGCTTTCAAATTATAAATAATATTTCATATAATCAAGTATTGATTACTTAAGACTTCTGAGAAAAAAAGCTCTTAAATTGTTCTCATATGAGAAAATATAACTCTGTTTTAGACTTTAATTCCCATAGAACCCTATACCAACAGGAACAGCAGGGCAGAAAAATAAATGGTGTAATCCTACCCTCCTACCAGTTAAAATCCTGATTTTTCTCTCCAATTGCTAGCATAAAAACTGTAATATTTCATCCTAGATTGTTCCTCACTGTTTTGAAAAAAAAAAAAAAGCTCTGTTGTAATACAAATATTGAAACTGTAGAAGTCATTTATTACAGCACTATTGGAGTTATAAGAAAGCTGGGGGGAAGTCTCATTTCAGAGCCATAGACTCCGTGGGATTAACCACCACTGATTACTCTGAGTTTTGCCTTAAAAATTGATATACAAAGGCTCCAAGCAAAACTTTCAGTGACTTCAATGTGGCCAAGAAATCACAACTCTAATGCCATTTGAAATAAATCACATGTGCGAAATACAGAAGAATTAAGTCCAAAACTTATTTTTCAACACCATTTTCTGCAGTTTTGTTCAACTTTGGTTGTGGGTTTTTTGTTTGTGACTCATTCTGGAAGTTAAGAGAAGAGCCAGAGTGCCACTGGACTGAAGCAGTGAGCTGGGGTTTGTCACTGCTCATGGGTCAACTCCTTTGGGGTGCAAAGGCTTGGGCTGAGCAGCTCAACTGCTTGCATTTCTCTAACAAAAGAATGTATTACAAACTGCTTTTCCCTGCTATATTCCATCTTAAAAGGTTTGGGAGTTATTTTTTTGTATTCCACCTGAGTTGCTGATTTTTTTGAGTTCAATGCAGGCTTTACTAGTTTGAGATTTTAAATCTTTTACTAGCTTACTACTAAGTGTTTGCTATTCTTACTGCAGCTATCAAGTATCTTTCCTGTGTTTTACATTTGCCTGCTGCTTGTAATTTATTCCTCCTACAGCTGCTTGCAATGTAAACAGTACATTGCCTTAAAACTTCAGCAGTTCCATAAATGTAGATGTTTTACAAAGCTAATTACTTTTATTAACAGTTATTTAAAGGTGCATAAAGCTGATAACTCACAGAAGAGTAAGAATAAGGAAACTAATATATGAAAAACATATGTAAAAATATATGCAAATGCTACCCCATTATGAGAAGCAAAAATATGGATAAGTATGTCAACACACAGACTGCCAAAAAGAGATTATGACATGGAAATGCATTTTAAAAAGTCAATTATTTCTTCTCATCTGACCAATCTTTAAATCAAAAACAATGCCTACGTTCTGAGTTGTGTTTGTCAGAAAGCAAATGTAAGAAAGCCATATCGAAACAAAAACAAAAATGAGTTTGAAGAAGGAAGAAATCTAAACTGTCTTCACAGAAATCCAACAAAGAATCAGCAAAGAGTTGGAAAAATCAGTGATCACTGTGCAGCCAAGGCACAAGGCAGACAGACTGGAGAGGGTCTCTGTCAGCAGGGCCTGCTCATACACTTCTATTGAGGAACTTGGTGCAGTTAGTTGTCTAAAATAAGTGATGCATTCAAAGATGGGGAAATCTTATAAGGAAATCCTCATCCATTTCTTGCCCCTTCCGACCTGTTTCCACAGAGTCTCTAAAGATGCAGAAGAACAGGAACCATACTGTTCAATAATGATACAAAGACAGCTCCTTCTGAAGGATTTCAAAGCATCTTGTGAAACATTTAATTACATGTCAGAGTTAACCTTGCTTCCAAAGGGTGTTAGTCTCTTTTCACACAAGGTTTTTCAGGAAGGAGAGATTCCTGCACTGCAAAGTCATCATGGAGCTGAATAACTGCTCACTCTCAAAAGGGAGAGGAGCAGGAGGACAGGCAGGAACCATCCCCAAAACACTGCGCACTGCAGGGGGACAGATGGACCCCCTGGAACTCATCCCACTGCCAGCAGTGACCAGCTCTTGGATCTTACAGAAATGGTGTGGACTTGGGCAAAATGAGGAGGAATTCCCTCTCTGATGCTCTGGTTGACACGGCTCCCAGGATCCCTGAGGGACAAAGAGGTCCTTTCAAGCAGAGGGCGTTAAGAAAGAGCTGCCCCCTCTGTGGATGCTGCCTTGGCACTCTGCTGTTCCAGTGCTCATATCCATGCCAGGAAAAACCGGGGGCAACCTGCAGAGGGATGCTGAAACAGCTACAAAGATGTCCAGAGACCTGAAGAACATGCTCTGCACACATTAAGCAGGAAAATCAACCTATATATTTTGGCAAAACATGTTAAATAAGTCAGGAACCAGCTAAAGTAGACTATTTTAAATAGAACAGTAGAATTTGTAAATTATGGGACCATTTAATTGAGGTGACAAAATGAGAAAAAATAAACATACCCAAAGGTGACACTACAAACTGAATCTTTTTTCTTAAATAATTAATCACCTATTGGAATAGATTACTAACAAAACTGAATTTGCCAACAGCCAGCACCTCTAAAGTGAGGCCAGCTGCATTTCAGAAGAAGGGACAGCTGATTGGAGGCTGAAAGCAGCAGTTTAGGTCAGCTTTATAACTACAGAGGATTTGGTGTGACCTCAAAGCCACCAAATCACTATGAAGCACATGATTTCTGTGCAGATCCTTCCCAATCACGAAAATGTTAAGGTGATTTAGTTATTTGGTCAAGCTTTGTTGCCTTTTCAAAAGTCACATACCTCAAAAAAATAAAAACCAAACCAACAAAGCAACATTTCAGGAAATGCATCAAGAGAAAGTGATTTCACATTAGTGAAAAGGCAGAAATTTCTGGCCTATGATTTTTTTCCATTTCTTTCTGCAACAATGGCTTTTTCTTTTAAAAAAATAAATCATTAAATGGAGCTACTCCATTAGTCATTTTGTTAATCACAGCTCTCAGCTTTCAGACTTATCAAGGAAAGGATTAACTTCTTAGTTGCCATTGCAAACCATTCTCTGCATAATCTGGGAATAGGAAAGCTTGGTAAATATAAATTGAGGGAGCATAGTTTTCAGTCTGATCCATATGGTTTGGATAGGTGCCATCGATGAAAATCATGGTCTAAATCTGCCACTGTCCTACCACCCTAGGTACTGACAGGTAGATGGACATGACAGGCCATGAGCAATCCTTTTCCTCTTCTCCTTGGGTGGTGTTACCATTTTGTTTTCTAAAAGACAAGTTCTGCCAGATTTTCTAGTGGCAGTTTCAGATCTGCCAACAGTGCAGCACAGAATCTTTCATGCACAGAGGCAGCAAAAGCCACTTTAGGTGACTCCAGGACACTGCTGGCACCAGGAGCAGCCCTGGCTCCTGCTTCCCTGGGCAGTGCCACTGGCACACTCTGCTCTCCTGGAGGGGCAGGAGCAGGAATTCCCACTGGACTGGGACAGGAATGGGCACACGGCCCAGCCTTGTGCTTTGGTCCCAGGGCTCTGAAAAGGGCTGTGCTCTGCTGTCCCCCATCTGGGCCCAGTCCCCCAGCATGGCCAATTATATAATTACTGTATATGTAGCAATTATTTAAAGGTGCATAAAATTGATAACTCACAGAAGAGTAAAAATTAGAAAACTAAGATATGAAAAATATATGCAAATGCTACCCCATTATGACAAGCAAAAATATGGATATGAATGTCCGCACATAGACTGCCAAAAAGAGATTATGACATTGAAATGCATTTTAAAAAGTCAGTAATTTCTTCTGATCTGATTCCCTGCACTGCCTGGCAGGACTTTGGTGCCCACTTTGCTCAGCTGAGCCCATTCCCAGCTCTCCACACAGGATCCCTTCCACCAAAATCCCTGTGAGCTGCCATTAACAGCAGCATGAGGGGGATCCTGCTGTCACAGTGCGGTGTGGGCAAACAGAAAGAGCTGTGATTTTTGCCATTTGTAGCGAGTGTTTTGGAGGTCCCCATTTGCACTTGGTAATCTCCAGGGGCCCATGGAAAGGGAGAGCTGCAGCCTTGTCACGTGGATAACCCTCCTGGGCACCCAGAGAGGCAGTCATGGGCTCATGGACTCACAATTAGCAGGAAATTAAAGGAATGGGAGAAAGGAGAAAGGCTGAAATTAGTTACAAATATAGGTAAACATGCAAGATACCACATTTTGTTATGCCACAGTCTGCATAACCATATAAAAAACTAATAGAAGGATTACCTAATAAAAACTACTTTAATGTTTGTGCTGGTTTGGGCTCTTCAAATCTGCCATTCTAAAAGAGTTGAACTGATGATAATTAATTAATGACTTTATTCAGAGCTTTGACAAAATATTTCAATTTCACATTAAACTTGTCTGTTTGGCAACATTAGACTTTTATGCTGCAGGGATGTCACAAGCACAATTTTATTCTCTATGCTTTAATTAATATGATCATCCAGAGTCAACTTTCTTTGAAATAAAAGTGTTACAAATCTAAAATGATTGAAAAAGAATATCCTAAACCAAGCTACATGAAATTATTGAAATGCTTTCTTTCCCTTTTCCATTTCTGAGCTAATCTACTTAGAAATTACCTTGAGAAGAAGTAAGTGCAGTTCTTCCAATTTATTTGTATTCCTGTCAAATACAGCATACAGGTGATACTGCCCAGGAACTTCAGTGTAACAGCAAAGTGTGGAAGCCTTTGAATAACAAAGGAGCTCATTCTACTCAGAAGGAAAATAGAAAATTTAAAAAATGCAGTAAGGACTATGTCTAGACTTGAACAGAAGACTTGAATTCCTTGAATTCACAGACCTTATTTTTTACATAAAAGAACATTAATTTTAAATAAATAAAGGGGAAAATATTTTTTTAAATATTGCTGTAAAATACACCAGCAGAGTTCTCCAGCAGGAACAACAATGATCACATCAGTCTTGCAACAGTGCTGGGACTTTCCACTCTGATCTTCTTGTTACAACCTCAGGCAATGTTTTCTGCAATTGTCTCTGGAAGACCTAAATATTTTTTCCTGGGTGAAAAAGATGAGAATTTTGTTTTTTAGTCTTTTCCTCAACCTTTCCAAAGCAGAAAATAACACTTTACTTTCTGTGGTCAGTTCAGGAGCATCTTGCAACTTCTATTAGATTTGAAGATTGCAAAAGAACAGAATCTGCCTCCACAATCTGTGGGCACTGAGTACGTGTGGGGGGCATGGAATGGTAACTCCAGCAGTAACATTTTATGATGTTGTTGTTGGACACACAATCACACACACATACACCCTGTCTGGTGAAAAAGCATGAACTATTTATTACATCTGACTCCATTTTTATAGTATTTCTACAAAGATCAGAGATTGGGGGAGAAGGCTGACACCTCTCCCATTCCATTGGTCAAGACAACTGTCCATCAGCTGTCCATTCCTCCAAGAGGAGGAATTTAAACTACTTTGTCTTAACAAAACATTGCTTCTATTTATAACACCCGTGTGTAAGAAAGCTAAGAACTATGAAAATATCTAAGAACTGTGAGGCACACCAGAAGGCTGAAAACTCAGGTGACATTATGGCTTCTCTTTTCCAATTTATTTCCATTTTATTAGGACAGAGGGTAGCATTACCCTGCTTTCAGGCACAGCCAAACCTCACATATCCCTGGAGAAGAAATGAGCAAGTTCACAAAGCCAGGCATAAACAAATTCATGATTACAATTACTAAGCACTGCAAGAGAAAAATATCCTTTGTAGTTTCCTAGTGGAAACACCCTCAATGCCAAGATGAGACTGATCCAGAGATGCACTTTGATTATGGGGGTAAAACTCCGTGAAAGCAATGGAAATTTGGTTTACCAAAGGAAAAGGGACCATGACATCTTGAGACTTGAGCACATATGATCTTCCCTTTTCACAGTGCTGGGCTGTTGACTGACAGTGCAGGGTTCCTCATCTTCCCTAACAACATCTTACAGAGTGAAGGAGTAAATCTCCTGAATTTCCCTTCTTAATTTATATTCCCCAGTCTAGCCTCATTGATCCCATTAAAACTACAATAAACACAATCCTGTAGTCATTTGTAGAAAACATTTTTTACATTCAAGCCTCTTAAGGATCTTCAGATTTTTGCTATGAGGCCACAACTGGAGAGAAGAGTTGGATATACTGAAAAATAAAAATAATCAGTGGGATTTTTCCCTTTTTACAGTAACTAATGCTAACCTGTCTCAAAAATTTGGAAAAGGTAACCTGCTTTCTAAATACAGGAAAGAAAGATACTTGAAAGGGATTAAAATCTTTCTGATATCAGAGACAAAAATGACTAACATGCATTCTGCTTTCCAGCTGAGAAAAAAAATTGATGCACAGTTCCTTACAAACCCAGGTATTCGCACTAATTTAAAATTCATCTCTCCATGAGCACCGTAATCCATTGCCCTGAGTGTGCAGAGTAGAGGAAGCAGGAGTCTAACCAATTTGTCAAAATAATCTTCAAGTTGAATTTTTTCATGGTTTATTATAATCATAGCCATTTCAAGCAGTGTGATAAATATGTGAGTGTGTAAACCTCTGATTCCAAGGAGTAAAACCCAATAGGTTGCAAATACTCAGCTTCAGAAAAAGTGTTTGTTTAGAAATACAAATCTTTCTTTCGAAAAAAAAGTAGGGATTCCTATTATTAGGGACATTTCTAAATATGTTCTCATAGCTGTATTTTTAAAAGTCTTAATTATATCTCTGTTTTGGAGCCCCTGAAAAGGGTCTGGGGCTTAAGCTCTGTATTTTGAGAAAGCTTTTTCACAGCATTTCAAAGATTTTGCCTCCTTTTTCCAGGTACTGCGCCCAGGGTCAGTACGTGGAACAAGAGAGCAGGGATCCATTCTGTGCTCCCCAGTCGGCTGTCTCCAGTGATAGGAAGAAAAAGGAGAAGAATCCTGAGCTGTCTGGGAGCAGAGACTGAGGCAGTTGTGGTGCAGAGACCTCAGTGCCTGCTAATGGCAAGTTAGCTAAGCTATAATACATAATAAAACTAATTAAGTACAGGCAAACTTAATTCCAGTATGTGTGAGCACATTAATATTTGACGTGGAAACTGTAGGAGCATGATGGGTACATGTGGGAGCAAAAGGAACAGAAAGAGAACAGAAGAGAAAGGAATGATATAATTATTATTTAGCAATCCTCAGATCAGCTTGAAAGTCACTAAGCACTGTAAAACCTCAGCGTAAGTGACAATTCCTGTGTAAGCATTTAGAAACCTCAAAATGTATCACAAGGAAAGCTGTAAGAGGCAAAGCACTTAGTTCAAAGCCCTCCCTTCTGTGTCAGTGGCAAAGGAGTGCTTTGATTTGCTTTATGGGCAATAAATAAGACAAAAGCCTGGAAGATGCAGCAGGAGTGACAAGACACTGCAATCCTCACAGGACAGCACACACAGCTAATCAAACACACTGGCTTCTTGCCTCCAGACCTGCTCTGCCTTGCAGTGCTCTCCTACACCTGAGTATTGCTGGTTGGAGAAGAAAAGGATGAAATTATAAATCATAGCTAGCAACACAATGGGTTTGGCACATCCTACACATTAATTCATGCAAAGCTTTCACAGGACTACCTGAGTACCTAAAGAAATGAGTGAGCAGCATCTGCAAATTATTATTCCCTTTGCTGCAGAGCATGAAGTGCTGCCTTCCAGAGGCACTAACTCCTGAAGGGGCAGAATGCAGGAAGAACATCAGGTCTCTGTCTCAGGTGAAACTGCAGCCTCTGACTGCAGGGCACCATCACTCACAGCAGCAACCAGAGAGCAAAGCCAGAGGGAACACTGGGTGATCCTGATCCAATCTCCACAGAAAAAGGGATTTTAGCTCCCAAGTCCAAAGGGTTCTGAACTTCACCTCCCTTCTCTCCAGTCGCATTCTATTACCTTGGGTGTTCTTGCCACAGCATCAAAGGTGAGTCTCCCTCAGCCTTGCAAGATAAATACACTTCTCTGTGCACTCCAGCAGATGAAGTACCATCACATTTTATTAGAGGTAAGAGAAAAACTGCAGGTCTGCATACCTAGTTGAGAGTGTGTTTTACATTGCAATGTAATATTCTGTGATGTTATGTTACTGAGCACTGAGCAACCTGACAGATACATCTGTTCCAAGTGTAATTACACAGGATAACTTGTACTGGTGTCCCTCTCTGTTAAAGAAAACAATGGATTTTCATTCAGAGGGGCACCTTGGAAGATTAATGGTAGTAATGAAGCATGAAATATTTCCTTGCTGGCATGGTTAATCTGAAACAGAGGAAACAATCATTTCACCCTGGAGGGATAATCCTTTGAGGAAAATTTTCAGTGAAATAATGTAATGTCATATCTCATCCCACATATGTCAACAAAGAAACTATCAGTGTTGCGCTTATTGCAATAAAGGCCAAGAAAAAAAAAAAAGGAAATGCAATCAGCACAGCAAAAGAACAGATCCATAGTGGAATCAGCAGGAGGGAAAGAGGAAGGCAAGAAAACTGTGGAAAGAAGCAACAGTACAAGGAGCAAAGGAGGCCAGAGGCCAGAAATTCAGCGATAGGGAAAGAAGCTGGAAGGAACTGTTCAAATACATTTTGGGGCAATTTTTTTAAGTGAGCCACATGCAGTGTTTGTCAGAAAGAAGTGGCCACAAAGGCAGGTACTGCAGCTGGGCAGCAGCAAAAGGTGCCGGGGCAGACCCTGTGCTCCCAGAGCTGCCCCTGTCACCCTTTGGGGTCACAGCCCCAGGGCTGGCACTGAGCTCCAGAGCTGCTCCTGTCACCCTTTAGCCACAATTTATACTTTGAATGGGCTCTGCCAACTAACACAGACATTTGAAAAACACATATACCTTTTTTTTTTTTTTGAAGTAAAGCCTTCTCCAGCAAATACTGCTGTCCATAAAAAACAAACAAAAAAAAAACCACCCCACAACCCACCCTTGATAACAACATATTAGAATCATTGCCTCAGTTCCTTACCAATGCTCTATCTTCAAATAACACTCATGAGCCTTTCATTTTTGATAGATAAGCCATTTGATCAATATTTTCAACACTAATCTAGGCCAAGAGCATTTCCATTCCTACCCTCTCCCTAAATTGAATTGGAATCTAAGCAAGTGCATCACTCAGTTGCTTTGCTCATGGTAAGCAGATTCATCTGAAGGAGACAGAGGCTTTCAGTGGCAACTAATGCTGTTCAACTGATAATACTTTATATTTATCTCACATAAACATCAGTACAGCAGGAAATGCTAAACTTTCTCCAGGAAAAAAAAAAGCCCCATTAAATAAATCTATTTCTAGATTCTTTTTTTTAATACCTAAGTGCCTTTTTATTACTTGAACTGATGACTGCTGTTGTCCTGATAATTTTTTATTCTGCAAGATGTTTTATGTTCACAATATTCTCAGTGTGAAGCACTAAGTAGAATCAGAAAAACGGTCTATTCTCATCATCTTTTTCCTGTCCATATTTATTAGGGAAATGTCTTTCCTGTAAGAGGTGTGCCTTGCCCCTTGCTGCGTGGGAGGCTGGGGGAGCGTGGGGCCTGTCCCCTGCCATTGCTCAGTGCTGCCAAGAGCGAGTTACTCCCACAGCCAGCACAGCCAGCTGAGGCTGGACCTCCCGAGCCAGGAATGAAACATCCCCTGGGGCTCTGCCTCAGCCTGTCCTGCTGGGATGGTTTCTTGGCTCCAGCCATACAACACTTCACTGTGCTGGCCAGCAGAGCCCCAGACGTGAGGAGGCAGCACAGCTGCACTCCAGTTCTCCTGGCAAGGGGGTTCAGGTGTCTCTAATGGGACAGCTTTTGTGGCAAGGAGAACTCCGTTCGCCCACACCAGGCTGGTGTTTGCTGTCACTGGTCCCCTTGTCTCATGCAGCTGTGGCCACCAGAACAGCTCCAGCAGGATGCTCTCATGCACATTCCCCACTTCTGCATCATGCAGCCATCAGGACTTTGTTGCTGCCAGGAAAAGAACAAGGAATGTAGTGTAGAGAATATCAGTGTGACTATAAAAATGCAGTGCCATACTTCACTTCACTGGAAGAAATGCAGCTCAACTACTGCAAGCTCTGTGGCAATCCCACAGACTGGCCTTTGGCTTTGAGAAGGCCATTTTGGCTTAATCCCTCTGCAGCAGACACTTTAATACCCGTCATACAAACTGGGGCCTTTTTTACCTTTTGTTTCTTCCCCTGATATTACAACATAAAACGCACAAAAGAAAAAGTTCCCTTTCCCAAACATCTCCAGAGCTAACAGGAGCTTACCAAATGCTGTCTGCTGTGCAAACATAAATTTAAGACAATTTTACAGGACTTGTTATTTACCCGGCTATAACAGCTTCTTTGTTGGAGGATGGCACTGTAATTATCTGCTTTTATCATTAATAGCTTGAGTCAGTGGTTAATGCAGAGGTGACAAATCACTGAAATGCCTGACACTTTATGGCTTTTAGCACTAAGGAATGTTTCTTTTATTTCCTATCCCTTGTGGGTATCATATTTCCTTTGAATGGCTTCTGCTGTCTTACATACACATCCCCATTCATAATTAAACATACCTGATCATAATTTATTCACATGCAACCAATTACCAAATCTCTGTTATTTAGTGATAGTGTCTATTTGGAGAATGGTGGAACAAGGGGAATGTTTCTAACTGAGGAGTTTCACAGTAAGGACTTCAGTCTTTTATGTCCATTCCGCAACATCAGCCAGCAAATAAATAAAACGTACACATCTGCTTGAATTTGCCAGCCATTGGAAGGATAGGGGGAACTGCCAGTACCCTCAACTACACTCCAAAAAGTGGAATCAGAAATGTTTGGGGCCAAAAGCAGGAAAATGCTCTACTTTCCCTACAGATTCCAGAAACCATATTCCACTTGCATCACATTAAAGGCACACAGACCAAGGACCTGTCTCCAAAACTGGTGCTGCCTGGGCACACCAGAGCACTGCAGAGCATGAGCCCTGCCCTGCAAACATCAATATGAGAATACAGAATACACTGCCAGCTTTAGACTGCCCTTCCCTATCAGGAAATGCAGCCAGGTGTACTCCATTATTTATACACAGAACGTGGGATTCACCACGTGTATAAACATAATTTGCCCCATACAGTGAGGTTTAGTTGCTCACCTTCCTGCCCCATACCCACAAAAACACACACTCCCCATCCAAAATGGAATGTAAGCCCTTGTGTGGTAAGAAGTCAGTCACTTTTGGAAGCAATGAGTAGCAACTGTTAAAACAAACCAAACTCCATTTCAAATCCACCGTGAAGCAAAGGAGCAAAAAAAGAATGAAGCAGAAATGACCTTATCCATAACTACAGCCATAAGGCTAGTTAGGATTCCTTCTGAGTAAAAAATAGAGAAGAACAACTGGCAAATGTCAGCCTCATTATCATGAACTCTTTTTAGTAGTGAAACAAAAATTGCCCTTAGATCTTTTTTCAACAGCCCAGACCATTCTCTGTGTTAGAAGCCTTTCCATTTCTTTTGAATAACTATCAAATTATGGCAACATCTTTTCTCTTTAGTACTAAAAGCACATGTTTCAGCCTTAATGACTATATGCACACTATATTTGTCTTCCACAAACACTTGATGTTAAACTAGTTGGGGCATAATGTTGTGAAATACAGTGAGCAGAAAAAAGGAGGTGAAGCTGAGCAAAAAGAACATTGAGTTCAAAGGTAATTGCTTCTCTGTGATACCTACTGTTTTTCATATTTTCCTTTATAAATACTAGAATATGGAACATATCAGCTCAATAAAAGAAATTCTGAAAAAAAATTCATGTAATGCTCATGTCACCATTTAAAGACAAGATTATGCTCTTCAACCTGCACTCTACAATGTGTACAGATAGAGAATACTGTTGTCCTTAACCTGACAGTTGTCAATGGGAGTTTTCCAAAGTAATAACTTGGTAAGAAGTCAAATCCTAACCAGCTGCAAATCTCTGAGGCTGCAGTAAAGTTAACAGAACTGTGCCATTTCATGTAAGCCCAGGCTCTGGCACAACACAATTTAATCTGGACACTTTATTCTTTCCAGACAGCAGTTCAACTAATGCATGTTTTTACAAGGCACTTGAGTGAAACAAGGGCAGTTTCTTGTCTTTTTTGTCTCTTGTATAGTTTTGGTCATTTATTCTTTGATATTCTCCAGTAGTCCGTCCTCAAGTGTACCCCCATCTCTTCTTGAAGGCCCAGGCTTTAAGTCCACAGTTGCTATCCCTCCCAGATATGACTCAACAGTCATTGAGTCCCTGGAACAGTGATGCAGCCCAGCTGATTCTTCCTGTCCATGACATCATAAATTGTCCTTTATGGGAAAAGATATTGTTCATGTATCCACATATCTCTAGGTAAGGCTCAGAAAAAAAGACCACACATTGAGTTTTGTAGTGGGTCCTTGTGGAGTTTTTTCCCCCACTTATTTCCCTGTAAAGACACCTATGATTGTGATCTCAGGTCAGGATTAATTGTCCAAATCCTTCTGAACTTCCATTTGTCCAACTTCCTGAACTGGCACAAAACTGGGTGGGTCTTCATCACATGTACCCACATGGCATTACTGAACTGGGAGTACAAGGACATTTGTCCCTTAGAGCTCCTGTTTCCCACTTTTCTGGTACATATTTATATAAATGTGAAGCTGAGTGTTCTAGGTTTCTGTGACCTCAAAACCCCATTTCCAGCATTTCTCCCTGGAAGCACAGTGAGATGCACCAGCTCTGTGTGTCTCATGAGCCTTGGTACAAACACATTCGGTTTATCCAGCCTTGGTACACACACATTCGGTTTATCCAGCCTTGGTACAAACGCATTCAGGTTCATCCAACCTTGGTACAAACACATTCAGGTTTATCCAGCTGTGAGAGCCCTGCTTCAGCTGCATCATCTACCTCTACTAGGCACTCTGGGCTGCAGGACTCAGCTCCACATGGATGGGGACAATGCTATGGAACTGGGCAGAGTGATGTCTGACAGCTGCCCAGGGAGCAGCAGAAAAGAGAAGGCATTCTGCCTCTAGCCTCATTCAGGGAAGATCCCTCAGAGGCAACTCCAGGCAGCCAAGGCCATCTCACATCACCTGTGACTCCTCGGGGAGCAGCATGAACCAGAAGCATCACATGAGGGTTTTACCATGTGAAACTCATGAGGATTCCACTCAGCCACAAGTTTAAGATCAGAATATGAAGGCAAAACAGAATATCCCATAAGGCGCAGTAAAAGGTCATATTTGAAAAAATGGGAGTGATGATAGTTACTTGCTCCAGAGGGTTGTTATGAAGCTCAGGAAAGTTCTAGGGTTGTTATGAAGCTCAGGAAAGTTCTGTGTGATTCTGTGATATGTCCTATCAATGCCAAGGATTATTACCTCTAAAAAAAGCACCCTTCAGCATCTCCTGCCAAAGTATGATTTACAGAACCCGCCACAGAGCGAACCAGAGACAGCTCTGAGAGATGCAGAACCAGCAGCCTGTAACACAAAGGGTGCTGCTGGCAGGGAGCTAAAGTCTGTGATAATTTTCTGCAGAAAGCAGGACTGGGTCTGTGAACAGCTGTTCTGGCTTTACAAGGGTGTTGATAAACCTTCCAACACTTTTCTTACTGTGTTCAATGAGCATCTGCCCTACACCTTGAATGCTTGCTGGAAATGGGAGCTTTACACAAGATACTTTTCCCCTGGACTTGCAGATTCATGGATTGGGTTATCTCCCCTGCCATGACAGCACCAAAGAAAGTCACAGCTGAAATCCCAGCGAGCTTCATGCTGCTTTAGCTCAAGGCAGCAATAGATCACTCAGGTTATATTCCTGAAGCTTCTTTTAAAACATTATTACAAACATGGAGGACAACATTTTCCATTTTTTCCTGTGAATCCAGGAAATTCAAACACTGATTCAGTTGAAGAATATAGCTATCATCCTAAACACTCCGTTCCTTAAATATGATGCTCATTGCTATTTCAAGTTACTTCTACCTGATATTCCGTCAGAAAACAGACAGATTCAGGATATATCAAATAAACTTTATGTTATAAGATCAGAGAAATATTATGATGAGACAGCATTTATAACAACAACTGCTAGAAATGAAAAAATCCACAGTGGCCTAACTCATGATGAGAGTCAGTAATAACTCCAATTCAGTGCCAGGCAGAGATGCTATTAACTTGTGACCCAGTAAGCTAACAGCTGTGAAATAATGTCTTCACTTAAAAAAATAAAGCAAAAAACCCAAACCCCAACAAATTCCACCACAAAAAAAATAAGACTGAACATGTTGCTTATAAAATGTTTACACCCAGTTTACCCATTTGTGCAGCAGTTATACTCAGAATTTGTTACTCCAAAATGGCTTTGAGATGCTAAATGCAAAACAAGAATTAGAAGACTTGAAAACAGAGAGCATATAATTGCTACCAAAAAAGAGATGGCACCAGCATATCACACACACCCAATGAAATCCATATGGCCATGGCTATTTTCAGCTGTCTCCCTAAATTCCCTCTTGTCCTTTCTTTGGAGCTGATGCATTCATGTTCTCAATGACATCTCCTGTAACTGCATTTCATGGCACAAAACGGGGCCACTCTGAACTCAGGAGTGAAGGAAATCAGCAGTTTGGGACCTGAGAGCATTGTCTGGAGGAGGGGAAACATGGAAACACCTGGGAAGGTTGGGAAGCAGCAGGGGCAAAGTGAGGGCTGGGCTTGGAAGGTGTGAGAAAACAATGGGGACCAATGTCACTGCTTTGGGGTGGGATGAAGCAGAACAGAAAAGTGTCCTCCAAAACTTCCTTATCCAAAGATTTCTAGATTCCAAAAGGAACAAAGAAGAGGCCTGGCTTCAGCGGAGTTACCTGAGTACATGTCTGACTTTAATGGGTTTTTCAGTTTGTTGTAGGAGTCACTGCATGTCACAACTCTTTGACATTTATTTTGATGATTATGTCAGATTCCTGCTCTGGAAACCATACTTCCTGCAAAGCTGCTGTGAAAGCTAAAAAAAAAACCCAAAAACCAGTTTGCTAGTTTATATCAGTTTTGTCAAAGACTGTAAATAGAGAAACTTGGTTTCTTTATTAAAAAAAAAGCAAACAACATTTGTTTTTCTTATGATTTTGTTAGTTTTTCTAATAGAAAAGGCTAATCAAACACTGTTTTCAAATATTTCAAAATACTGAAAACCCATACAAAAAGCCTGGTGAGCATCATGTGATTGGAGTGTTGGAGCTTCCACAGTGTCTAAACACAAAAACTGCATATTGCCCTGAACTCTGACTCTCATTGTATGACCAACTATGACAAACTCTAAAAAAAAGGGATTGAGATCAGACCTTCCCAAGGTCTGATGGAGCTGAATGGAAACTCCTGCTGATGTCTGATGAGAAAAGGAAACTGGAAATGTGTGTCTTCATGTAAACAATGCAAAATGGAGGAGATGCTGCCAGGGAAGATGATATGATACTCTGAAGCACAATTATATTAATGAATCTAAGAACAAGTTGTCCAAAGAGGAAGAATAATTAACCAAACTGCAAACTGACAGCCAGACCTGAACTTTCTCAGAGAAAAGAAGACTGAGAACTGGTGTTTGTTTTGCTCATTATCTTTTTCTGAGTTCATGGCATCCATGGCTAATGAGAGGCTCAGTCTGAAATTTCCAATCTGGCAACTTTTTGAAGTCAAAGGCACAAACAGGTTACAGGTAAGGAGACATGTACAGCCAAAGCGGATGTGAAATTGAAAGTTTTGAAATATTAACCAGCATCTCATGTTCAATGTGAGAACCTGTTTTGATATGACATCTGATGGGCATTGGTGATGGAGTAGAAATCTAGAGACAGGAGAAACCCATCTCTCTCCCTCTTTGCGTCTTTCCTGAAGAAGCTTCCAGCCCCACTTGGCTTCTTGTCTTTTCTGTGGCTGCGAAGAATGCTGAAAATGTAAAATTTTCACTAGAATCCAATTTCTCCTTGTTTGGCCCTTGACACCAGATTTTATGTACATGTATAAGTATCTTAAAGCACTGCCAGCTAGACCATTGCCCACAAAGGGAATTCTACCAGGCCCCCAAAGTGCAAGAAGTTTAACATACTAAATAGTTCCATGCTCCAAGAGGATGCAAAGCTTTTGAGGGCAATTTGTAGCATGTGGCCACATGCCAAGCAAACTGCTGTGCAACAAGTGATTGATGTCCTTGCTGATATCCCCTATTTCTGTGCCAGGTTCCTGCAGCAAATCCTGCAGTAAACTGGCAGCTCTGCTCAAGAGAACAAGGATGGGGTAATTGATATGTGCTGGGAATCTGCCTGTTCTCAGCCATGGATTTCTGTGGGCAGCCACTCTCCACTAAAATCTACTCTTGGAGAACTGAGACAGCTCTGTTTCACACATAAATATCACCACTTCAATTGGCTTCCTGTCCTTCAAATTGCAGCCATACTTAAAGCCAGAATGCTGCTGAGCTTTTTTCAAGCCAAGGAGATAACACTTACTTAGAGCATTTGGGCACCTAGACCTCCCACAGAAATCACAGAATTCCTAGGCTGAGAGCCAACAGCCTGGAGGATGACACGGGAAAAAATAAAATTTGAAAAGAAAAATCAAACTGAATTCCTCACTGCTGGGACTGGAGGACTTTTGCTTCTTGGAGTAACTCCTTAAGGTGCCAGTGTGAACAAGGTGTTGTTTAAGGCACAGGTTGAGAGGCAGGCCTGGGCAGAGGTTTCTGGATCCACACTGACACAGCAGAGCTGAACAGAAGGCACAGGTGGGGTGATGGGAAGGCATGGGGACACTTCTAGAACCAGTGTCCTCCCGCCAGATCCTGACGCTCAAACCTGAGTGCTCATCCAGGAACTGGCTCATGGCATGGGCTTCACTCCCGGGCCTAAAGGGACAAGTTCCAATCCTTTGGCCACTGAACGTGGTGGATTTGGAGAACACATTAAACATAATGCTAAACCACTAATGCAGACAAAAAATGCTTCAGAATTAATGACAATAAATTGGAAACAGTGATTAAGATAAAATTTTCCATCCCACTTCAGCAACCATAGGTACCATGTTTCCTGAATTGTCTTTCAAGTGAACTAACTTCTAAAGAGAAACCATAAATGCTATTACTTCTATAGCACAGGCACAATATAACATGAGAAATATTTGGAAGGAGAACTCAGGAGCCTAAACCATAAAATATGGTAAAAATATGGCTTATAAATAGATGTAAAAATATCTTTAGTCTCAAGTTGTAAAACATTCCATAGCTGGGATTCAGAAAGGCCACTCCTCACTTTCAGAAGCTTCTTTATAAAATAGTTAATTAAAAGAAACTAGAAAAACATGAAATTATATTATAAATATTGCATTACTTACAGTTCTCAGTAGAACTGGAGAGCCCAGACCATCTGCTCAAAGTGCCAAGGACAACCCCTTTCCCTCAGTAAACGTAAGTAAAGCTGTGCCATAAAGACAGACCCACTGCAGTTTAGTAGATTTGCTGTTAAAAAGTGAAACCTGCTTGGTTTCCAAGCACCTGGCTGGTGCAGCTTTATAAACTAAATGTGTGAGATAACAGCATTTACAAATTAGTCCTCACCACTAATTTGATTGTTCGTTCTTCTTGCTATTTATTGCCATGATTACCTCTGAAGGGAGAGAAGAGAAATATTTATTTTTTTATCTAAACATTTCACATGAGTGGTGCCAAGTCCAACAGTTGCCAGCTGAATATTTACAGCAGGCCCTAACAGCAGCCACAGCTGATGGAGAGTGCCCTGGCAAGCTGCTGAAGTTTCTCCTTCAATGGGTCTTAACTAAACTGTAACACATAAAACATACCCTCAGCACACAGCAATCTGGGCTTGGCTTTTTCCTCCTGTATATTAGATTTTGTTGTATTTAAATGCAGCGTTTCAAGTCCCTCTACTGAATTTTTACAAAGGTCTAAGAGAAACAAAACATCAGTCTGAAAGATAAAGATACTACACTCTGTCTGTTTCTATGGTTATTTTAAATCAGTTTTATGCTGGTTTTGACAGGAGTCTATTAAATCAAAAGCCAAAGATTGAAGTGGCAGTTCCAGTAGAATTGAATGAAAGCTAAAATAACTGCAGTCAAAGAAAGGGTCAAAGCCTCTGCTTCAGGAGCAGCTTTCTTTTATTTGCAACAATGATTTTTAAGCCGCAAAACATTCTGAGCATGGAGAGATGCCACTGAAAGGTGCTGGAGTGAGCCCCAACACAACAGGAGCTCTGCCTACCTCTAAATGAAGAATTCCAAATGGACAACCTCTCCACAGCCTCCTCCAAAAGCCCTGAGTGCCAGCCCGAGTGAGTTCTGTGGGAGGGACATTCACCCCCGAGAAGGCTCCTGCCCCTCATTTCAGGTCCCACCCTGGTACCTGAGGAGAGAGAGAACACAGGAATGGCCTCAGCTCCAGGCAGGCTCAGACAGGGCCCCATTACAGCCAGAGCTGGCTGCTGTGAGAGATGATTCAGGAAAGAACATAAACCCAGGAAAATGTGCTCTCATGGGTTCCAGCCTTAAACAATAGCAGCTGTTTTGACATAAAATTCACATGGACACAATGGTTGTTAAAAAAATCCCTATTGATTCACCGTGACTTTTTGAAAGATACTTTGTTTTTATAAGACTGTTGTCTGATAACTCAATGGAAAATCCTCAAGGCTTTTCTTGAGAAACACTAATATTTTGCTGTATATTTCTTTTCTTTTCCTTCATGCCATTATTGATCGCAAAGACTTCATATCCTCTCACATGTGAGAATTTAAACAAGCACAGTGACATTCTGAGCTGTGAACACGTCTCCCTTTCATGGGAGGCCTATTTCATACTCATTTAATGATACCTAAACCCGTATTAAGCAGTGCTACAACAGAGCAAAGATCTCAGCATGTCAAGAGCACAGGTTTCCAGAGGGGAGAAAAGGTCAGAATCAATCATATAAATTCCACTGCTTGCAAAGAAGCAACTCTGTCAGAGTGATGTTAGAACTGATGGCTTTACAATAGTTGCTGTCATCATCTAAAAAACCTGATATCTCCTGGTGAAAATGGGGATCGCACAGGAAACCTTGGTCAGGATTAGAGAGGAAAGTGAACCAAGGGCGGAGAGTGCTTTGTGTTCACAAAACCAGTGTTGGGTTTGTTTACAACATCCAATTTGTTTTTCCAATTCTATAACATATGTGGTAAGAAATGCAACGGATTTCATGTGGCACCTGTGATTATGAATTAAAGACCTTCTTCAACATAAATGTTTCACAGCTTCACACCACTTACCTGGTCAAATGGGATTGCAGAGCACTTTGCCTTTCCTTCCAAGCCTCAGCCAGTCCCCTCTCAGCTGGAGACCCAGGGACCTGGCTCTGTGATCAATAGTAGCTCCTGATTCAGATCCGAACTGCAACCGTTCTGCAGTTATCAGGTTTGTGTTAATAAATTACAGCAAACTAATTCAAACTCCCTAAGAGAGAAAGAGTCCAGATCAGAGTTATTACTATGTATTTCAATTTTCTGACTTTTTCTTTTTTCTCGTTCAGAGGAGGATTTTTAGTTATCATCCATTTTATCATATTGAAATTGGGGGAAGAAAGGTGAGAAGGAGGGAGTAGAAGCAGAGGAGAAAACCCCAAATGGAGAAAATTTGGAAAAGTAGGAGGCTGGTGGGGCAATTTAGTTGAAAAGCTCCTTACAAGAACAGGCCATATTGCTACTTAAAGCAAACAAAACAAACAGCCCCACAAAAACAAACAAACCCCCACCCCCCCCAAAAAAACCCAACGAAACAAAACAAAACCCCCACAAAAACAAAAACCAGAAAACTAAACAAAGCAAAACAGGAACACTGCAACAGAAACCCAGTAAAAAACTCTAACACCTCCAAAAGAAAAACCCCAAAACCAACAGAAAGGAATGTTAGATAAAAATAGCTTTCCATTGCTAGTTGAGCAAAATGTGGCTTTCCAGCCACCTCCAAAGGCTGCTTTTAACCCTCAGGACTGTCTTGGGGATAGTTTATAATCCCATCCCCTTTTGGGGTTTTTGATCTGTTTTGTTAGACCCAGATGTCTCAGCTCATGGCCCCCCAGTTTGTATCAGCCCCTGGGAGAAAGAGGAACCATCATGAACAGCTCAATGCTTTAGTACTCTGTCTGTCAGGCCAGAACAGCAAAGGTATTTCCGAAACAGCTTCTTAGGAACAGCTCATATCTTTCATTTCCAGTGAACAAAAAAGAGCATAAACCAAAACAATGAGAAAAATGTAAAAGAGAGAAGGGAAAAATATATCTGAAACCAAAAGGTGTTTCCCAGAGATTACATTGGAGCAGAGGTAGTAAAGAAGAATAAGTGTGCCACAAAACAGGAATGGAGCTGAGGAATTTCTTCTGAGTTTTTAAGTGGTCAGCAAAATGGTGCAGTTACATAACACAAATGAGTTACAGGCAGTGATGGAGATAAGAGCATTGCAACTTCGGATTAGGGGAACTTTTTCTGGGACAAGAAAAGATTTTTCTATTTTCTTACGTAAACCATTTGTTTCTTAATTTGCCAGGCATTCTAGCCAAGTGCAAAATTGCTTAATCCAGCCATAGTGGGTTTGTAATATCCCACCCCAGTACTTACACTGTTATGAAATGTCTTCCCCTTCTTCTAAAAAAAAAAAAAAACAACAAACCAACCAAAAAAAATAAGGCAAGGAAAGAAGAAAGGAAGCATGAAAGGAAGAAAGGAAGAACCTGTGGGTGTATAAGAAAATGTCTCTCAAATTTTTCTGTATAAAAAATTTTCTATTTAAAAGAACAACTAAATGATAAGAGCAGCTACACATGGGGATCACCCTGCTCACCAGCTCCCCTCTTTGCCTCGAGGATGACCCAGGGAAAGTCAGCAGCCACCAGAGAAGTGTTTCAGACAGAAGGGTCTGCAAAACCACAAACAGACTGTACTTCAGAGCTCCCTGGACCTCGCCAGTTTTTCCAGTACAAATTTATGCATAAACACTGTCCTGTTCCCTTTAAAGAGCTGTCTGGGAACGCACACAACAATTCCTGCCGCCATGCACTGTTAAAAGCTGGGGAGTTTTGGGGCAGGATGGCATCAGAGCAATGCAGCAATCTGCTCCAGGTAAGGCATCCCTGCAAGAGGGCAGCAAAGCAGGGCACTGTGTGTTGGACACAGGAGTTTTCCAGCTCTCCTTGTCCAAGGATGGGAGGAGAAGCGTGGACCTCTCTGCTGGGCTTGGGACTTTCAGCAGCCTGTCAGTCCTCGAAGTCTGACCGTGCTGTTGTGTCCAAGGGGCCAAAAGGGAGATTAGAGACCAGGGGAAGGGAACAGAGACACCAGCCTGGAGGACAACAGAAGTAAAATTGTTGTTTCAACATCTCCATAATCTCCTTTACTTCTGTCTCCAAAAGGTACATATTGGAGTAAGAATCACTATGGGAGTATCTGAAAGTCACAAGGTAATGTTCTGTCTCAGTTCCAAAGGTCCACAGATAAATTGTACCCAGTTCCCAGAGGCAGATCACTGTCTCAGAAATTCACTTGGACAAGCAAAGAGCACAAGACACTTTCAAGATTTAATGTTTACAAGGTGAAAAGATGACTTTCTGAAAATATTCTGCAGTGAGCATCCCATCATTTACAAGAAGTTTGTAGAGAGCGAACAAAGAAAATAAAGCAACAGGAGGCAAGTAAATTCATCCAGAGATGGGGCTGCAAATTCAGAATACATTCAGTGAGCTCTGGCACAAGCACTGGAGCCATCAGGGACCCCTGATATACTCCTCTGACTTTTCATCTCGTGCACAGAAGGGGCTCACATAGAGCAACCACGTTAGTTGTGCTGATTCTGCTCCACCTGACCACCCCCCTCACACAGAAAACAGTGCAGAAGACAGCAAAGAAAAAATAAAGATTTAGTGTTGAGGCATATAAGATAATGAAAAGCTTAAATTTTGTATGTTCATCAAGTGTACTGATTATTTAGGCTATGCATTAGAGAACTTTAGGCATGTTTAAACAAAGTATTTGAAAGGATCTAAATATTTTTATCATATTTCCAGTTCAGATAGCATAAGAAATTCCACACCAGCTTAACAGCAAGTGGTCAGGGCACAAAACGGCAGGTGAGATTTAGATTAAAAAATATACAGGGCCATCCACATAACAAATAGTTTCCCAGGTCACTCATATCCCCTGTTGCTGGTTCTAAAAAGAAGAGCTTTGGTGCTGAGTGAACCTGGCCCTCAGGACCCTGCGGCACAGCCCTGCAGTGCCTCACACATGGACAGAAATCTGGGGCTGCTTCAGCAGCAGAGCAGCACGGAATATGGAATAGAAAATAGGAAATATGGAATAAGAAATATGGACTGGGAAATATAGGATATGGAATAGGAAATATGGAATGTGGAATGCATCTGGGCCACTGCAGGGACTGGAGGCTTCTCTCCACCCTTCTCATCAAGTTCTGGTCTCTACCACACAAAGAGATTGAGAAAGTGAATCCAAACCTTATGTTTCAAGACAGACAAAAATTAAAAAGCTTTTGACTTCCACCATTTTCTGATTGAATTTCAATTCGTTTTCAATCAAAAACTTGATCACGTTCATTCCTAAGGAGTGCACGTGTTGAAAATTTCTGCCATTTCCTCTCAGTTGTAGCACAGCAGTTTTCTGTTCTCCTGAGTTTAACAATATCTTTGTGTGTCCTCCCACTGCCTCAGCCCACCACTCCCAATGGGAAGAGAGCTGGATTGGTGCAGGTTGTTTTTTGTTTCTCCAATTTCATGTTAGATCTGACAGGAGGAACAACTATACACTTGTCATCCCATTGCAGACACTTCCTCCTTTTATCACCAGGCCCAGATGCTTTTCATTAGATTTTGCTTTTCCTACAGCTTTGATCTCCTTTACAAAAGGCAGACTGCTCCACTGTACAAGAATATGAAAAAAAATCCTGGAAAAGAGCGTCTGAAATATTGTCTCTTCCTTCCCAACTTTTATTTTTATGTTTCCTATTCCTTCTGTACTTTGCCATAGGGTTCCTCATAAAATACGTGGACAAAAAGTCAACATTTTCAAATTAATTTCTCACACTGAAAAGTCCTTTTTCCTCAGACAACCCCAGGGCACTAATAGCATCTTTTTATATATTCCTGCTTGTCTTCCCTTCCATCCATTAAATGTCTAGATCAAGGGTTCTTGGACTCAGCATGCACAATCTTGTCATGCTGTTTTCTTAATTTAAATGCTTGTCTTCACTCCACAGAGTCTAATACTTCATCTGTTCATTGCAGGACTCCTTAATTCACTGAGGTGATTAAACATTTTAAAAATATATATATTAATTGTTCATGAGAATCAGTTGTGTGTGTCCCCTGCCCCAATTCCTGCTCTCCAGAAACACAGTCAGTCCGGCTGATTAGTGTGAGCACAAAGGCAGATTCCTCTCCCTTCTACCTGCATCAGAATCATTGGGTTTGACTTTTCACTGGGTCATATCCAAATATTTCTTCACTTCTGCACCGGTGTCCCCATGGACACTGTCCCTTCCCCACTGCCCAGAAGCTGAGCCAATGTTCTCACCCCAGGCAGTCACACTGCTGGGTCCTGAGCCACAGTGACACTGCTGAGTGCCTCAGCCATGGTCACACTGCTGGTCCTGAGCCACAGTGACACTGCTGAGTGCCTCAGCCATGCTCACACTGCTGGTCCTGAGCCACAGTGACACTGCTGAGTGCCTCAGCCATGCTCACACACCTTGCTCTGCCTGCTGAAACCCTGGGGAGGCTGTGGTGACATCAGGGCAGCTGATGGGATGGCAGTGGAGCAAAACAACTTGTAGCTGATGTGCCTCTTCCCAAGCACCAGTGAGCAGGAATCACTCAGGAGTTACCAAGAATGGATGGGGGCTCAAAGAGAGGGACACAAACCCTGCCCAGGGCTGAGGAATGCCCTGTCTTAGTCCCAGGATGGAACTGGGACAGCTCTGTGGACACCATTTCTCCCACAGCCAGGTGTGGCAGGAGCAGTGGCCTCCAAGAGCAGGGGAGTCATTCCTGAGCTGCCCCAGGTGTGCAGTATTGCCAAAAACTGAGAATTACCATCCCTTAAAATCTGCTGTCCTAAGGGGCATCCTGTCATCCAAACAATCCTGGCTTTGGCTTCGGGGACACTTCCACTAGGTTAAAAACCACTGCCTCACTTCCGGAATATGAGGAGTTGGGAGAGCTGAGGAGGGATGGACAGCAGCATAGGTAATTGTAACCCAGCAACCCCTACAGTTTATCATCCAATTCCAGCATGGTTATATTCAAGGAAATTTCAGCAAAATCAGTGGAGCTCAATTTAACTCAGTCATGTTGCTGAAAGGTGCAACCTGAAGATGGGTCTGGATGGGCTGACCTGTTTTCTGACATAACTGAGTGCACCATCAGATTGTAAGCCTGAAATGCAGCTCCAGCAGAAATCTAAGGGAGTTCTGTCTTCAATGAAAGAACATTTCCCTCTCAAGCCTTCAGCAGTTCTTTGTAAATGATGAGACATCTGGGCAGCTGGTCAACTGCTACAGCTCTGGTCATCAAACAGATAATGAAAGAGGGGGCAGTATTTATGCTCTTATCCTTTTTGTTTCAGAGGTCTGCAATTATGGGGCCTGCTTTAGAACAAAACACAAGTTCTGAGCCATACAACCTCCCTCTGGGGATACGGCCTCATTTCCTCAGCAGAGGGAAAAGCAGAGGTAGCAGAGAAGAGCAGCGTTCCTGGAGATTTCCAAGGCCCTGCAGGAGACTCCCTTCATGCCTTCAAAATTCCTCTTATCCCAGAACTAACTCCTGCAGTCCAGCCAGGTAACTTTGAATTCAACTTTAGTAATTGAAAATATTCTATCTTCCTCCCACATAAGGGACCGTAAAAAACTTTATCTTAAGAGAGAAAACTTTAAATCACTATATATCTGAGGTTTCATCTCAGTGGGTTTTTTTTCTTAATGAAAATATTTATTTCCAGTAGAAACAGTTTAAAAAAATATTTTTCTAAATTATTCTTCTCATATATTTCTTTTTTTTCTTCTTTTTCTCAGTAAAAGATCATGACGTCAGTTTAAGAAGGTAGATAGAAAATATTTTCCTTTGTATTAACATTTCTTTTATTGTTGCTTTGAATCCCAGGTCAAGGTGTCAAGTTGCCCTTTATAGGCAGTCAGTCTCAAACAGCCACTTGGCAGAATTTGTAGTGATGTGCTCCCTCACCCTACTCCTCAGTTTTTCTGGGATGGACACTTGTCAGGACCACTGCATACTACAGAACTTTCCATTAATGGTAAAACCAGCCTCTCCAGTGAGGTTCCAGGCACTGAACGCTGATGTCATGTTTAAATAAGTCCTGTATTAAAGCAGCAAGGGGCTTCAGACTATTTCTAGACTTTGAGGTATTTTCATACTGCAGCTGCACTCTGGACACCTAATTAATATTTCTCTTCTGCTGCCACCTTCTCTCCTTTCTCCTTACCCCTTCCTGCTGCTGTAATTCCTTCTCAGCTGCTATCCCACCCAGCTCCCTCTGATTTGGAGCCACCCCCTGACAGAAGAGAGCTTTAAAAGCAGGGCTTGTCT
Source organism: Donacobius atricapilla (assembly GCA_013397315.1). Lineage (NCBI taxonomy): Eukaryota > Metazoa > Chordata > Aves > Passeriformes > Mimidae > Donacobius > Donacobius atricapilla. The sequence continues at coordinate 373,168 of WBMY01011999.1, forward strand.
TTATTTTCATCAAGAGAAATCACAGCTGTGAGTTTCAGTACCCACAGAGGCTTTTAACAGTGACTTTTTATTAGAAGTGCTAAATTGGGAGTAATAATAACTCCCAATTTAATAGTTTAATAAAAAGAGGAAGCTAAAAGTCAGCGTGGCTGTGGAGGAGCAGCAGTGAGACTGGAGGTGCCAAATATTTGGGTTTTAAACATCTTGGCTTTCTCCTGTGTTTTATGGTTCTCCAGAAAGGCTGTCCAGTGAGCTGCTCTGGGCACAGCCAGGTTTTGCTCATGAGCTGGAGAATGTGGCTGTGTACTCTGCACCCAGAAAAACACAGGGATGCTCTGTGACTACACAGGGGTGGCTTTTGCACAGCAATTGGGAGGAAAAGTCGGGGCTAGGAATTTCTGAAGCATTCTGCAGGCAGAGCTGGGGCCAGATTCTTTGAAATAGCAAAGGATTTATTGACAAACGGAGTCTTCTGCCTCTTTGTAGGACAAATGTTTCAAATCTGACCCTTATTTCTTGTAAGAAATCTTGCAAGAAATTCCAAAAACAAGGCAGGCTTCCAAAGTTGGTTTTGAGCAGCAAGGGGGTAACCATGAAAATTCAGTGAGAGTGCAGCTGGAAGCTCCTTCCCAAGTAGCCAAAAGCAATCCTGATGTCACCAATGTCACATAAAAAGGTCACACTATCAGACCCCAATATTGCCAGATCTCCCCAGTCTGCTGCCTGGTAGTGAATTGTGCTTTCATCATTCTGTAACAGCAGAAATATTACAGCAGTTCAGTTTTATTTCCAATGTCGGAATTCAAACTGGACTAGAACCAGCAATCCTGGCATAAAAGCCACAACAAACAAACACAAAACACCAAAAACCCACAAAAAACCCAACAGCCCAAAACCAAACCACAAACCGCCCCCAAAAAAACAGCCGAAAAAACACCCTTCAACCCCTTCCTTTTCCTTTTTTAACTACAGCTCACGAGTCAGCTTTGTAGTCCATGTAAGCCCTAATATTGCAAGCATTAAACAACAACATAAATGTAATTTTTGAGAAGATATGGTTTTGTCAGAAGTCACAGCTACACATGCTAACTTCAGAAGAATTAGAAAAGGCCCAAGGAAAACCTAATCTAAATGACAAAAGAAGTTTCTATATAAAATGAACAGACAACTCAGCAGCATTTGTCTAAATAAGGACAATTCATCTCTTATTCTTGGGAATAAAGGAAGAGTAGTCTTTGGCTGGATTGTGCCAGCTGTCCCTGTCAATATTAGACAGTGCTCTCAGTACACAATCGCTGCTCTAAAAAGATGCTTTAAATGCTACTTTTAGTTATTTACAAATGCTAAAGCCAGGTTTCTAGACTTCAGAGAGTTGCGGTTCCCCCATACTGTAAACAATAATTGGAGTTTCTGACCTTCCAAAGGTCCAGATGAAGCAGTCCTAAAATGTTCTACAGGAATTTTACAGGTTTATTAGCTGACTCCATCAAAAAGTGCTCACTGCTGTGGGAGTACACAAAAGTTAACAGGCAGGAATTATTCTGAGCTCTCTGTGAAGCACCATCAGCACATCAAAACAACAGTCCCTGCTGGATGCCACCAGAAACTTATGGGAAACTGTCAGGGGAGAAGGGGATTTTGAGGAAGACTAAACAAGTGCACACACTTTGCATCAGTCCTGAGGGTCAGGGAGATCTGAGAGCAGAGGAATGAAAGGATGCAAAGCCTCAGCTCTGCTGCTGCCAGAGTTAGCAAATTCCCCTTCAGGGAACGAGCAGCTCTGCTGTGGTTACTGCTCCCAGGCACACTTTCTGCTGCAATTGTCAGAATCCTGCACAGCTCTGTTCCCAGCACTACCCAAAGGTGTGTGTGTGTATATATATGCAAGTATGTATGCATGTATACATATTTCTGTCACTTGAGTCTTCCACACAAGAACATTCCCATCCAAACCCACTCTGAAAGCATTTGTTTCACCCATTTTAGTATTTGTCACTTGAGAAGTTTCTCTTCCCTCCTCTTCTAGCAACTGCTTGTCAGATCCCACATCAGTCCCTGACCTCTGCAATTCCCTCTTGGGTGGCATCTCCTTGGGCAAGAAAGGCAGGCTGCATTCCAAAACTTGCCACCCGCATCAGCAATTCCTGTGAAAACAGAGCAGGATCAACTGCTACAGTGAAGGAGACAGCCCACACCAGTGGAAATTTGGGGTTTACAATTACTGGAAGAAAAAAATAGTAACACTTCTTGCATTTGTTCCACTGAGTTCCTTTCAAATCCACACAAAAGGGCATTACCCTGTTGCTTCAGAGCCAGATTTCTGAAAAGACTACACTTGTTAAAGTTATTTTACACAAATTCCCTAGTCACAGATATTTGATATGTTTCAAGAAATTCTGGCATCTCTCTTTTGATGAGTTTTGGTGTTCTTTGCTTGCTTCTGGGAAATCTTTGCATAAATACCTTGGATTAGAGGATGAAAGGATAAAAAGTTCCGTTACAGTAGTAGACGAATAAAAATGGTTAGGGATTATATAAAGGAATATTACTTTGTTGAAAAGTCTTACTAAATTTTCATGAAAATTTTATCAGAAATGGCTTCTGAGGGTCACGATTAAATTCAAACCTGCAGAATTAGCAGCTGTGCTGTGATCCCCAAATGACCAACTTAACCTTAGATGTATAGACAATGGGAAAGCTCCCAAGGGAAAGGAAATCCATAACCTCTGGGTGAAGACACTCCCTGTGGCCCAGGCTCTGAGGTTCTGGCCCTTGCTCTCCCTCAGACAGACAATGGGAGCCTTCCAGATTGCCTAAAACAGGAATGGCAGCGTCATCTTCAGTGTTTTGGAGGTTTTCCCTTGCACCACATAATAGAAAACACGTTCAAGTTTTAAAATAGTTTCAAACAGTGATGAACAATTTTTAAATATCAAAAAATATTTTCTGAAGCAGGGTTTTTTTGTGATTTCTAGAGCTGGTCAGTTGAAATTCTTCCACCACTCTTGTCCATAGACACACACACTCCATAGCCAGGTTCCTTTCCTCAATCCTCCTCATGATGACTTATTTTCCAGCTCTCATTTTCTCATGCAGCCTAGCCTCACTCCCAAAAGGGTGTTGTTTCCTACTCTATCACATTTTACAAAGTTTTCTCCAGAGCCTGCAGTAAAGGACAACTGCTGGATTTCAATCTGTAAAATTTTGCAATCCTGGCAAGACCATTTAGTTGATTTGTGGTCATGGAGGAGATGTCAGGTGGATCAGTCTGAGAAGGAGACAGAAAAAATTTCCTGGTGCTGCAAAAATGTAAAAGATGGAAACACCAGGGACTGGTAATTCCACATCAATAAATTCCAATGTCATCTAGAAGGGACAGCAGATAACTGAAGAGTATAACTGCACCACTGGAAACGTGATCTCAATTAAGCATTCCATCTTAAAACTGTTGAAATTAAAAGGAGAATGAAAAATCTGCTTTTTAAAATCACACTTTCGAGGAATTTTTAAGGTCCAGTCATGAGCTCTCTAAAGGGCCTGATTTTCCATCTCTGATCTCCTCTGTTATTTACAGCTTGAGCATTTTATTTATACACAGCTACAACTCTCCCTACTCCTTCCCCCAGAGGAGTGCCTAGTATTTAAAACATGCATTAAAGGGCAGCTGATACGATGCTAAATCTATTTTTGTCCTTGTAAATACTGCTTTGCTTAGGGGAGCTGAAGCATTTTGAAATTCAACTTTATTTGGCATTCCTATTTTGGAACAAGGATTGCCAAATGCCAGGCATAACATGTGAGCAGAGCAGGAGCTCCCTCCCAGTGCAACCCCCAGCATGACACTGGGGAAGATTCTCTCTGGGAATTGTCCTTCAGGAACAATCCCTGCTGTTACCACTGCCTCACAGATATCAACAGGTGAGCGAGTGAAAGGCAGCACAAAGTGCTCCTGGAGAGGCAGAGACCCCTCACTCCTCCCAGAGTATCTCCAGTGCCTTGCACAGCAAGGAAGTTCCAGAGCAGTAGCTCAGTAATAAGGGCGGATAGATCTATTTTATCAAAATGTTACATCCTTCCATTGTGCCAAGAGCAAGAAAACTGCTGTTGCTGATCATTCTTTTCCTTTTGTACCTTGTGGCACCTGCCAAAGAGCAGGTGAGCTCTGAGTGAGCTCCCCAAGCTTCTTGACTTTCACAGCTACCGTGACCCTTCCTCCAGGGTGCTCCCCATGGGAGATTATCTGACTCAAAGCTTCTACTGGCTCACTCTTCCCCTCAGAGTTTTCCAAACTGGTTTTCCATCTGCTCCTACATATTTTTCTGAACATTCCCATTCGTACTAAATATTGCCAGACACAAGACAGTATTTTAAATGAAACAGAATGTGCAAACTCATGCACATATATTTTTAGCAGACTGCTTCTGTTTTTCCCTGTAAATAACCAAGCAAAACAAAATTCAGGAAGAACATTTAAATGCTCTTAGTTGAATAAATAGAAAGAGAATGTGATAACAGAAAAAGCTTTTAGTGCTGTGGGAATGATCTTGAGAAATTGCAGAAAAGGTCTGAAATATACAGGTATAAGTCAGTAAGGATAAATGCAAAGCACTGCAGCAAGGACTAATCCCCTCCAAAACCAACAGAAAACCCCAACAACATCAAAGATACAAGAAAAATCCCCACAAAACACAATGGAGGAAAAATGCAGTAAGCACCAGTTTTCCAGATAAGGATACCAGAGTTTGGTAGGTCACAAATTGAAATCAGCATTATCAGATCACTGCTCCATATCAAACGAACAGAGTGTTAGCCATTCCTGTGTCCAGCCTGGCAGTGGCTCTGTTGGAATGGATCATCTGAGCACTGCACTGAAGGTTCACATCCACCACAGACTGCCTGTAGGAGAACAAGAACAACGACCCAAGAGCCAGCATGATGTCACAGAATCTTAATTCTGTTGAAATTCCTGAGGAAAGGACAGAAACAGGATTGTGTGTTCTTTAAAAACTCAGATTTCTGTGCTTCCAAGTCTAAATCTGTAGGTACACAATACAGAGGGGAAGAGAAGGAGTTAATAAATTGTTTATCTTCTGTGGGCAAAAAAAAAATAAAGTAATGCTCAGCATTCAGCAGGAGAGATTTGGGCAAGGCACTAAGAAAACTCGTGTGGTGAGGACAGTGGAGAGCTGTGATACATTGCTTTAGCACTGAAGGCTTTTGGAGAACACATTACAGGAACATTTATCAGGAAAAGCTTGGTAGAAGTTATCTTGCCTTGTGAAAAAGTATAAGCTAGATGGTGTCTCGGGGTTTTTTCACGACAAACCTTCCCCATAATTTAATATGTTTTCCAAAGCTGTCTATTTGTCTGCAAATTTCACCATTTACTCCCCTCTGAGTCAGTCAGATTCATTTGTATTTTCTCCTTCACTTAAATCTTCTCTCAAAGCCCCGTGCCATGGTCACTCATCTTTATGGCTGACTCAAAAGCTGTAAATATTTGCCCTTCTCCAAGACCAGCACCTTCACAGGAATCCCAGCCTTGCAGCACAAGGGGAAGAAGTTGTGACTGGAAAAGCAATCAGATGGAAACCTTCCACTGAGACTGGATGCTGCACTTATTTCCTTGGAGTGTTAGCACAGCCATAATTCACAGCTGTGTTCACAGAGCTGTGGAAATCTTCTCAACTGCTTGCAGGGTTTCATTACTGAGCTGCAACCACACAAAATTAATCAAATGTTTCAGCAGCCCAGAATGGTTTAGTATTAAGATTCTCTAATTAAATCTGGAAGGGGGAAAAATGGATAAAGGAAATTATTCTTTTAGGTAGGAATTAACCAAAATGTGACCTGATGCATAATCACTTCAACCACCAGAACCTCTGTGTTTTATTAGAAAAATGTATTAGAAATAGGCTTGAACTAGAAACTGGAACACAAATATCTAATTTGAGAGGAGTTGGCATACAAAACTGAACCTGGATTTTCATTTTACAGTTGAAGCCTCTCTGTATTATATCAAGCTATGGGCAAAATATATGAACTTTGCCAATTTCCCTACTTACATCCCATATAATCAAGCAAACAAATAAACAATATATTTTAAATCACCATTTTCTATCTACTCTATTTCTTCCATATTATTTGTTTTTCTCCAAATTTCCTGGGCAACTTCCACTGGGACAATTTTCAGGTCTTACATTTTGATTTGTATTTTTCCCCAGTCAACACAGACTCTCTCTAACAAGCCAGGCATCCAAAATGCCAACCTGACCTATCATTTATTGACAGAACTGGAGGACCCTCAGCTCTCTGCTCACCTTCCTGATGTACCCAGTGAAAGAGCTGGCTCTGAATATAGAATCCCCTGAGATTTCCCGGTTTCACTGCCATACAAATAACCCACGACAGCTCAAACCCACCAATCATGCACTTCTGCAGGAGAAAGCTGGAGTCATAAATCCTCCCGGCTTTTGCTCAGAAAGTTTGTTTGACTGTACTCTGTCTCATGCATCACATGCTGTCTGCTGGATTCAAGGGCACTTTCCAAGTGGACATTTTTAAGTAGGCCAAGGAACTCTAGGACAACATGATAAAGCTGAATTAATCAACTGCACAGCAACATTCAGAGAGCATGAGGTTTTGGCGTATTCTAAACATTAATATAAGGAAGGATATTTAGAACAAATAAAGGTATAAATCATATCCAGCTTCCAAACCTGGGTTTTGTTCTAATCCAGAGAATCAGCATGGTAACAGTACATGGATTTTGGAATTAATAGACAGAGGGAAAATGATGAATCCTCTGTTATAAAGTGTATTTGATCTGCAGGTATAACTTCTGCTCTGAGGAGTTGGGGATATGCAGAAGTATCCAGTGAGTGCAATCTGGGGTTGTGATGTTGGGACACAGGGGGATGCAGATTCACAACACCCTTCAGAATAATCCAACTGTGCCAGGAATTAGATTGGACCCATTAGTGGACTGTAGGATTTGTGCTTCATAGGCTGCCCTGTGACACCAGGGCACTCAGCTGCGCTTCTGTCCTTGTGGCCAACTAAAGCATTTTCAGACACCTGCACTTCTCTGCCCAGGGAGTTCTCTCACAATAATCCAAGTGATCCCCTTAACTTCACCCAAATTCAGTTCTCAGTGCAAAGAACACCTTGGCCAATCTGTGAAATGAGGGTGTGGCTTCCCCACATCCAAGTGCCTGGCAGGGATTCCCTCAGAACCTCAAACAAACATCCCATAAACCTTGGACAAGCCTTGTTGTGCAGGGGAAGGCAGGCACTTCCATGGCAGGACATACAAGCTGTACTTGTATGGGTCTTTGTCTCTGCCAGCTTTTCAGGGTAGAGCTGGCATCCTAGAACCAAAAATAAAACCTATTCATCTTCTACCTGAGTTATTCAATGGTCTTTTAAAACAAATTTCAGTGAGACTTATTTCAGTATAATTTCATTATTTGCATTAAAAAGTCCAAAGCTGCACTAGTTCTCAGTACTACAACAGTATTTCATTATAGTCATAATTGTGTGTTTTCCAATTACTGATTGGGATTGGCTATTTTTGGCTTTTTTAAAAAAATAGTTAATTAAAAAACCAAACAAGCATAATGTTTACATAATACTCGGATTCTAGAAGGAAAAAACATTCAGAGGGAGCAGAGGGAAATTCAAATCATGAAAAGGGTTCACAACCCACAGAACTAATGTAACTTCTGGGAGATTGGATCAACTGATTCTCTCTTAAATAAAGACATCAAACCTACCTCTTGGCGTTTCTGCCGCAAACTTCTAACTACTCTCATAAAATAACTGATCAGTTTTTAAAGGGTTAGGCACAAATTCTAATAATACTCTGCAAATCAAGTACTTTATTTATTTTGTATATTCATAGTAAGTTCAAACAGTTTAAATAACAGCTTTACCCTAGACCCCCAACTCTATATTAGTCATCATTAAAAATCAGAATATCAGACATTAACTATTCCTTTAGGGAAAAAGAAACCAATCAGGAATTGCAACAACACAGACTTTGATAATAAATGATGCATATTCCTCATTCTGATATCATTATATTTCTCATTCTGTTGTCATTTTCCATTTAAATTGAGTGATAAAAATACACTGAAATTATAGTTAGATGTAATTGGTGCAATTGAACTGTATCAGAATTTGAGCTCTGAACTACTTTTAGAAATAACTCAGACTCGTGCAGACCCTTGTCTATCTCAGGAGCCTGTCTGGGCTCGGAAAGGAACCTGCTGCCTAAAGTCAGGAGAGACATACAGACCCATTTCAAAGACATTAAGAACCATTTCAAAGACGTTAACACCCACCCCATCAAGTTATTTATAATGACATTAAGACACGTCTTCCCTCTCACAGGCAAAAGGCCCCACTTGTCTTTTCACTTTCAGGTGCAAAAAAGCCTCCCTTGCTCCATAGTAAAAGTGCCTAGAGAATTCCTTGGTCATCAAGGAAGGGAAAGGCGCACAAGATGCCTTAAAAAATCTGTGACAACCATTCTTTCTCTGCTCTCCAGGCCACATTTTTAAGCCCCCACTTAATCAAAACCAGCTCCACTTACTCCTCTCACACTAAAAAGAACTGCCACGACTGACCAATCACATCTCAAACAGCAGAATTAAACGGCCATTTATGGCCATTTATGGCCATCATGCCTGAATCCAATACAAAAAAAGTCCTAATAAGAGCACAAAATGGGCTGGGTAGTTATAAATAATGAGGATTTGTAACTTTTTTATCCCCTAAGATTTCGTGAGTAAAGAAAGAAGCCAAACTCACCGGCAGTGCCGATGAAAAGCAGAGAGACAGCAAATTTTACTGTCTATCAGCGTTTCTTAATGCATTCTCTCTACTTTAATGATGACACAGATGAATCTCAAGTGCTCCTCTTCACAGGCAGTGAGTTCTTGTAAGGTGTAAGGAACTGACTAAATTAAACCTTTTACCTCAAAGCACACTCCAAGCTCCTCAGTTTGATGCTTTGGCCTAGAACAGCAAACCCAATAAAGAGGAAAAAGCACCACACCTGGTTTAATCAGGCACCAGAAAGGCATATTGAGTTTCTCAAAAAGGGGAGGAAAAAACAGTCACTCCATCCATATTTTAGGAGCCTGTTATATAATCTATACCAAAAACCTCTATAAAAGCTCAGCTGGTGAAACATGCTTCTGTTTATTGTACCTTTTGTCAAAACAATTAGTCTTTGAAGAAAAGGTTTTGCTGCACTCAATTCAAGTTACCCTATTGAACAGCGCAGTCAACTGGAAAGTCTTCATTGTTATAAATACATATTATAATCTTGGCTTTTCACAAATATTAAAATGGATGCTATATGTATAATGTTAAAGTAACTTTGCTGTATATATATAGTTTTTATTTCTGCTATTAACTAAACTCCGACATAGTAGTGAAATAGCTGATATAGTTATGCTTGTGGTAATTGAAATGCCTGCTTGGTTGGGGTGACATCCAATGAATGTATGATGAAGACCCCTGATATGCCAACTATCAGCACCTGCCATCTGAAGAAAGGGTGGACCAAAACCCAAGCTGGAGGTGGTAATAAGAACGGACTAAAACCACAGCCAAGAAATGCACGCGCTCTAAGAAGGCATGACCCGAGGAGGAGCTATGCTAAACAGTTCTTGGAACGTGTAAACTGGTTTGGGAAAAAGTTTGAAGATGCACAACTATTTATGAATATGCAATAGGCTGATGCAATAGAAAAGGTATACAAAGGGTGTCTCGGAAATAGCAGGAGTGCTCTTGGCTGAATGCCAAGCACCCGCTTGTTAAAAACTTCGCTTTTTAATCTTTGTCTCCCATTGTCCTTTATTAAACTTTTACATTTTACTAGGAGAGTGAACCTCGTTTTTCACATTCATCAAAAAGTATTAATATCAGTTTTTCCCTAACTGGAGTTACAAAAAAAAAAAATGAAGTTACAATTAAAATAATCTATTTTATTTTTGGTTTCTGTAAAATTAGATACAATTTAAAAATAGATACATTTAAGAGCTCATTCCAATCAAGCACAGATGAAGTTTCTTAATTGTCAATTTTCTTTCTTGAAACCCCTATCCAACTCCAAATTAAGTGGTTCCTGCAGCTTCCCATGCCATAATTGCTGAGTTGCTCAGGCTGACTTACCTACTCTCAGAACACTAATAGAGTAAGGAAGAGCCTTAAGGCTCATCCTGCGATTAATCACTGCAGGTGGGTTTCAGTGGCCTTAATCTCGCATTGTAGAGGTCGTTAACAGCCACTAATTGCTCTAAGGAGCCTCACCCAGGATCCCATCCGTGTGCCCAGGAGCAGCACATAAACTCCAGCCTGGGCCTTCAGTCTCAGCTTAAAGCCGTTTGTAGATTCTTGTTGATTCTTCTTCTGCTCTTCTGGCGTTTTAACCGGACATCGATTTGTTGCTTTGCTTTATTTGGTGCCACCGATGGGAAAAACTGCTGGTGCCACCCCTGTGCTGTCCCCGCCTGGCTCCAGCACTGTGGGACTGTGCCCTGCAGGTATCTCTGGCTCTCCTTGACTCCCTGCTGGATTTCCCTTCAGGAATAATTGTGTTCATACTGTTCTAAACTGCTGTGACTTCCCTTCGGGAATAGCTGTGTTCCTACTGTTCTGCTCTGGACGCAGACATCCCGGTACTCCTGCACACCCGACTCACAATCTTTTGTGTCCTTTCTTGCTCCCTGACTCACTCCGGTTTATTGCAGAAGCTCCCCAGCCTTCATGCGGGCTCGGGAGTCAGCCCCGAGCTCCTAAATAACTCCCCCTGAGCAGCACTGCCTCTGGTGTGCCCTGCCTGTGTTAGGAAAATTAATCCGCAAACGCCAGAGGTTTATGTCCAAAAAGGAGACAGGGGAGTCCTTTTACTTTATCCGAATAAAGGGAGAGGCCACGGGGAATTTCCCCCGGGGTATCTCAAATTTTCGGAGGACGCAGCCTCCTTTTTATCCTGATTTCCTGGCCGCATTTCCCTCTCTCTTTCCCCACTGGCTGAGGTACGTGAGAGGTACAGACTGCCCGGAATGCCCAAGACCTAAGATTCCCCCTTTAATGTATAACCCCCCTAATTTTTAATTCTTGTGGGATTTACGGGTTTTCCCCATTGTTTCTTTCCTCTTTCAATATCCAATTTCATTTATCAGCAAAGCTATGGTTTGTTTGTAAAGGCAAATGTCTTCTTCTGCGTTCATCAGTCAGTAGAATCCTTCCCATTATTTCTCTTATCTCTCAGTGCTAGTTTTATCTACCAGCAGACCCACCACTTGTTTGTAAAGACAAATCTTGTCATTCCTCTCAGCGGTATTCCCACTCCGCAGCACTTTGGGCGCCGCGCTTTCCCGGGAGTGCAGGGGAGCCTGCGTGCTCGCCTCAGGGCTGCGGGTAGCGGGGTATTGCAAATCCTAACTGGTTCTGCAGTGCCTAAATTACTGTTCACCCGTGGCTGCACGGCAAGTGACAGTGGAGGAGAATTAAGCCCTCTCCCTTGAGTGGCAGCTTGTGCTGCTCACTGAGCCGTGTGTCTGCTTCACTTAGTTGGCAGAGTAAGTTTTGCCTTTCATTTCACCACTCGGTCTGAAAAAGGGGCTAAAATCAGGATAAGGGAATCATAATTCTACTTTAGCAGATCACGGGGTTTTGAGCATTGAAATTCCAGGGGCCGATTTTTCTGTGCACTGCAGAGGAGCAGGAGGCTCTGGGGACTGGTAATGGGGTCTTTTAGCGCTGGGTCACTGCTGTGAATCCAGCTCAGGTCAATGAGAATGGCAGCTCAGCTGCCTCTGTTAATTTTGCTGATTGCCTCAGTCCAGCTCTGTAGTCTCAATAGCTACAAATAGCCCATCACCACAACTGCCATTATTCAAATAAGTTCATCAATAAATTAAATACCAATCAAAAAGTGCACCAAACCTTGCTCTCACTAATAGGCTGCTTCTAAGACAAGATCTAAGCCTATGAGTGGAGTTCCTATAGTCAGAAAAAATAGATTTGCCCTTTTCCCAGTGCATCTACAGCAGATAAGCAGCCATGATTCCATCACTTTAGCATGGATATATCTATGATTAAATAAAAGTTTTATATAAACAAATTGTTTGTTTATATTGTTTGGAATTTATTGTCTAAAGTTATCTTTGAATAGGGAAGGATTTTTGAGCTACCTTTGAGTTTATTAAAGGCTGTAATAAATGTTAAATATATAAGATCTCTCAAGATTTCTTTGGTCTCATTGAAACTGTAGGGAAAGAAGTGCACAGCCAGACAACATAAACTGCGCTATTTAAAGATGCCATAAGCAGGAAAATTGAATAGATAGACTCTGTGTAATTAACAGCCAGCTTCAGACTGTCTAGCACTACAAACATTTAACCTCCTCCATCATAATCACAGCTCTTCCACAACATCACGACAGCAGAAACTAAATTGCATGAGTGCTTTAGCTACATATTTGTTTTCTGATTGTTTGGCTATCTTTTGAATAGAGCCTGAGCTCTGAATAGACTTAATGTGTAATACCTGTTTGGGGTACACAGAACAACCTTGGTCATGTTCAGTTTTCAGCTACAACAGCGGCTCCCTTTGCCTGGGGAACGAGGTGAGTGGCAGAGCAGAGCTGAGTCCAGCACGGCCCTCCTGCCAAGCACAGACAGACAAGTTCCGAGGCACACAGGGCATGCAGGGAGGGATGGCTGTTGCAGACCTGCAGCAGAAAGCCAAGGTGCAGCTGCCAGAGCGAGCAGGAGCCGAGCTCCAACTTTATCCCAGTTTTATCCCAGCTCCACCTCCCCAAGCACCACGCTGAACACTGGGAAGGCAGCATTAGCTGCTCCGAGGGTATGGGGAGCTCTGCATGGAGTGATCCCTCTGGCCTAATTAATGATCTGCACTGCCAAACTTCTGGGGAAAGGCTCATTGTGCTCTCCCAGCTGGAGGAGAATGCAACTGGGGCCTGCTGGAGGGCAGTAATGTGGAAGAGTCTCCGAGGGAGCTGTCTGATGATTTTAAAAATGCAGGAGCGGCAGGTGAAGACAAAATCTAAGGAAGCATCATCCCCAGTTTTATGAAAAGCAGTGACCCACTTTCTGCTTTAGATAAAGGTATCACCTGCGGCTCTGGGGCCTCCTCAGAGCACCAGGCCAATGAGGAACCAAAAAGGAAGATTTCCCGTAGGATAAATTGCCCTGAAACAGAATAGGAAGCAGAGTGCAAATGAAGCTATGGCCACTAATAAGCTATGGCCAGTAAGATAACGAGTAGCTGAGAAAAGTAGCAAAAAGAGCAAATGATAGACTAATTATGCCTTAATATGAAGAGCTGCCAGCATGAAGCACTCAGATATTGTAAATCAGCCCACTGATTGTGGAGCCCTTTCATCCACTGTCTTATTTTGCTGAGCTCTTGGAATGATTTTGTACTTTTGCTTCAACACATAGCAAGATGTGCTTTGCCCCCATGAGGCTTGTCTGCCACTCTGAAATAGTGACCCATGGTCCCCACAGGGGGTGTTCAGGGGAGATGTTTAGCCTGACACAGTGGTGCACAGCATTTCTCCTCCCTGCCTCCCCAAAGGTGTTGAGTGCTGGGAAGTCCACAGATTTTTCTTTATATGGATAGGGAGGCTTTTGTGTTTTCTTTTTAATATGATCCAATATAGTTACAGGATGTATATATTTAGATAATGCAGCTTTTCAAGTGACAGCCCCACCTGTTTAGTGGTAACAACATTCAAATACTTCTGTCAGTGAATTCGGGCAAGAAAAAATATTCCTCGTCTTTTGTAATAATGTCTTGTTCTCATCAGTTAACTATGTCAATTAGATTTTTTAGAAAATGTTTTGCAAAATACCAAGAATAGCACAGTTCCTTTAGACTGAAATGGAGTGCATCTGCCTTTAAAGTGTTGTAGAAGGTGGACTCTCCTGTCGTCTATGCACGCAATAAGTAAGGTTAAAATGTTCTATTTGAGATATTTGAACTGGAAGAATGATAATTTGTTGGGCATTGCAACAGAAAGAGTGAAAGTTATTTAACTAATTCTGGTGAATCACATTTATCTTAAATATACTGACTTTAAAACTGGAAACATAGAGCTCTAATAAACTGCATCAGTATCACAGCACGATGTGAATAATGCAAAATCACACTGACCAAGATCTTTGCATCTTTCAGGATTTGTATTACCTCGCATTCTTTTACTCATTGTGATGTAGCTCTGAGAAACAGATTTATGTTAAAACAGACGATCATAGCCCTGGCTCAATCTATAATTTACATGCGAACTGTGGTTTTCTGTGAATTTAAAATGAACATGTTAAAATGATGTTACATTTGGTAGCATATTTTCTTGTGCCAGTATCAGCCTGAAACACCAGCTCCTTCATGAGGTCACCAAGTTTCATCAACTGTCAAAAATGTGAAGGTGAACCCCTGAGTACATCTACAGATTGGACACATTTAATGACATTTCTTTTAAACTGTATTCTCCGGTAAAGCTCTAAATCTGATCACATACCTAAATCTGCAGTGTAATCTGGATAATAGGCACATGCAACCCAAGGCATCAGATTAGAGTTCAGTTAAATCTGCTTGCATGAACCTCAGGTCATGAATTCCTACCATTGTTCTTCAAAGAAAAAGCCTCAGGATAAGAAATTTGCTTATGTATATGATGTTTTACCTTGTGATTGCTGTATGCACACAGAGCTGCACATCTGTGTTATTTTTAAGGTCTTCTCCTGTGTATTTGATTGCCCAGTTTATCATAGTTCTCTTTTAACCTTCCTCTCCATTTTAATAAGTAATTAATTTTAAAATCCCCACTTTTTTTTTCCTCAGCAAAGATGCAAGTTCTTAAAACTGTGAGGAGTATGCATCAGTGGAAACGACAGGGATTTGATTGAGCTGACTTGAATCAGACTTCCAGCTGTGTGTCTGTATTGCTGCCCAAGTAATTTCTCTGCATTTCTTCCTTTCTGGTCTCTCTCTTCTCTCTGGACACACATTTCCAAGGCCTCTGCTCTGAAGAGAACTGGGGACTACAGCACCCACAGCATCTTACAAAATACTCAGACAAAAAACCACAAATACAAAAGTGTTTTCAATTTTTTTTGGCAACTTCCTCTACAAAGTCAAAGGAAGCAAAAGGAAAGACTCCCTCTGGTCCACTAGGTTTTGATTCAGATGAAATTCAGAACCGAAATTTTGCTACACCTTTTTATTGTTCTACACCACTGCAAAGATCAGAGCCATGAGCTTTCTTACAATTCTTTCTAGAGTTAAAACTCTCCTATTTATAGTAAATCACCACTTGATGACACTAGTTCCAGGCTTTTTTAGTGGTTTTAATTTTTTCCCCGGGTACCTCAGTGATGCAGAACTGATGTTTGCCCTGCTCACATCCTCCTGCTGTGGAGATTGCTCCCCTGGAATGAGGAGAACTCTGCTGGTGTCAGCAGGACTGGAGACACAGCCGAGTTTCCCTTGGCAGTTCTGGTTGGTCAGTGCTGAAAGGAGGGATCCAACATGCTTGAACTGGGAAACATGAAGACAAGGCCAGCAGTAAGTGGCTGAGGAGGGAATGCAGTCTGATGGAGCTGCTCTTCTCTTTACTACTGCTGGACCTGGGGATATAAAATCTATACCTAAGCAGAAATATTTAAAAGACTCCAGAAAAGACCATCTGGCTTCTTGTGGCATTTAGGCTCTTTAATTACCAGCAAAAAATGCCCCAAACTATTTACAGACATTCATACCCATGGTGATGTAATATTTCATTCTTGTTATTTATAATGGCAATAACTACTTCCAGATCAGATAACCCCTATCATTTAATGACCTCAGGCCACGCCAAGAGCATTGACTCCTCCAGCAAGTCACCAACTGCCAAGAAATACCTGTTCCTGAAAGTCATTATCCTTAAATTCAAAGTATAAGACACCACTGTAGAAAGAGGAGAGGATGTTGCTCTATTTGCTTACAGAACTCCATCTTGGAGTTTGTGACTTACTCGTCTTTGTAATTAGAATGTGTGAACCTATATGGGCATATATATCATAAAAATATTCCTTAGAGGCAGTATTTACATCATTTTTTCTTAGGGAATTTCTTCTTAGGTATGACTAACAAACAAGGTAAGACTACAGTTGCTCTGTTCAAAGTGACACATATCAAAATTATGTTACAGCAGTGATTTGACCACTTGTTAGATTTTGTGGGTACAGAGGATACAGTGCTGGGTTCAAGCTAAGAAATAGCTCTTTCCTTTCAAATACTCTAGTTCTGAGCCACACACACACACCAAAAAAACCCCAAAAAACCGGGTGCTCTTTTCATTATATGAACAGGATGTAATGATAATATTCTCCTGAAAGATTTTTGGCACATACTTGTTCCATCCTTGCTGCTGGGTTGCATGAAACAACCTAATTATATTAACATAGTACATTCTATATAATTATATTAATAATTATATAGAATGTACTATAATGTCCCCAAACTTCTTCCTCTCTACCCTGTCAAGGAAAACGCAATTTGAAGTAATCATTGGTGGGAGAATCACATCTGAGCCTCAGCTGTGTGTGAACAGTACAGCTGCAGATGTTAATTTTTATTATACACCACTGGATTTAAAGATCTCCAGGCATTGAACACTTACAGTAATTACACAAAGTCCAAAGAAACTATTTAACATAAACTGCGATGTTGCATGAGTACAATACATTTGTACATAATTAGTGAAATATTGGTGTTTGCTTTGGTTTAAGAACATTAAACCTTTCTATTTTAGCATTTTTTCAACAAGCACTACTTGTGCAAAAAAGGAAAATACTTAATTGAGGTATTTACAATAACTTCCCCTGAAGCACAGCTGCCAGGTAACATCTGATTGCCTGCACTCACTGCTAGAAAGCAGATCCAGCAGTTTATGGGGCACGATTATTATGTGAAAATGAAAATAACAACAGCTATTTCAGTGGCTCAACATAGGATGCAGCACCAGCTATAATAAAAGGGTCCTGAATGGATCCTTTTTGGCTCTGCAGCATTCCAAAGGGGCGGCCTAATCACCAAAGGCCCCCCAAAGCACAGCTGAATTGGCAGTCCCGGACTCTCCACCACCATCTGTTCAGCACTCTGAACTGCCAGCCTCATCTTCTTCCAGCCCAAAAATACATTTTTTTATGTCAGAAATGTATTTTTCCATGAGCAATTAAGGCAGCTCTAGGAGATGGATTATTACAAGATGTAGTTAAGTCACTGAAATGTTAATTGGATATTCTGGACCAGCCAAAAGAAAAGAAATTCATTTTCCAAAGTTTAACTGATTTAGAAGGCCTGGTAAAAACAGCCCAACCTACTCTCCTCAATAAAACAACGCAAATCCTGCTCTCCTGGTTCCCCAAGTGTGCCCTTTACCACAGCTATCTAGGAATATGCATGCAGATCATCAAATTACTGGTGTGTGGTAGTACCAGAAGCAGAAATTCATTTGGCATGACCATGGAGATTTTTCCATGGACACTGCCTGCTCTGTCAGGGAATGCTTTGGGCTGGAAGGGACCTCAAAGATCATCTCTTTCCAATCCCCTGCCATGGCCACCTTCCACCAGACCTGGCTGTTCAGAGCCCTGTCCAGCCTGCCCTGAGCACTGCCAGGGGCACGGATCTGGGGAACAAAGGGGAAAGCAGGGAAAGAAGGGGATTAACACGAATTGTGATGAGCAGCACATCAACAATAGAATTTGTCTTTAGAATGTAACTGGACAGGTTAATTTCTTAGTGCTACAAGCACTAAGTGCACCAGTGGAAAAAGATATCTCTTTTGTGAAGCCTGACTTTACATGGCACACATGTGCTGTAATAACGCAGGTATAAATACACACACACACATGTGTATATATATACATACATCTACCTGGTATAAATACAGCAAGTTCCTCAGGATTCCTGAGAAGGAGCGGATCAGCAGCACCTCCTGCCAGCTGCCCAGAGGTGAGGAGTGGCAGGCTCTGCCATGGTTCACATGGCAGGACACAACTGCAGGAGCAGCTCACAGAAGCTCTGACTCCTGAGCAACCTCCCAGACAACGTGCTAGAAAATCAACAATGCTTCCATTGGTCAAAAACTTGACAAAGATTTATCAAAACCATGCAACCAAAGAACAAACATTTCTCAGTTGGATCACACCTCTCAGGAAGATCACCACATGTGGCTTTTCACCCCCTCATCTTTCCTTCCCACCTACTGGATGTGTCATTTCACTTTGGTTCCATAGTAAAAATTCCAGGTTTTTTGTTCCTGACCTGCTGCTAAAACATCACATTTTGTAAGCCATGAAATTAAATGCAGTTCACAATTTTATTTTGGGGCTGAATCTCTGTTTCCCCATATCTTTCACTGTGCTAAGGCAGTGCATAAATCCTCTCCTCTCTCCTCTTTCCTGGTGAATGTTGGACTTGGGATCCAGCCAGTCAGAACTGCAGGCACTTGCAGAAGTGATCTTTGATTAGTGCTGTTTTTCTAGGGGTATAATATTGTATAATTGCCATTTTTGTACATCATCTTGGAAATCCAGCCTGGAGCAATTCGGTAATAATTGGCTCCTAAGTCTTTTTCCTCTAATTTGGATATCAAAATTAATACATCAGCACCCCCCCACTCCCCCTACCCCCCCGCCAATAATATCTATTTCACCCTTTTGAATATATTATGGCTTCATTTTAATTTTTAAATCACTGTCTGTCAGCTCTTGGCTATCAGTCCTCATTTCAAATATTCAAAGACATTAATCAGTTTCTTTTCATCATCTACTGAGTGTTTGTTCTACAAACCACTACTGTTATAATTCAAAAACCTACTTCAAAAGGGGTTTCTTTTTTTTTTCTTCTAGCAAAAGATAGCTGATATCAAGTTTAAGATTACTACAGCAAAGAGAGTGAATGAAGCAGTGCAAAGAGGAGGAACAGTTTCTAGCACAGCAACAAATTCCCAGCAAATATGAAGGGGTTATTATAGAAGGCCATTAAGTGGAACATTAATTTCTCCATAGTGCTGCAATTACAGAAATGTCCCATTCTTTATGAAATACATTTCTGGAACCAAGGTATCACGTACCTGAAACCCTTGTGCATCAAGAGGTTAACCTCAAGCCTGAGTAGTTAGGAGAGAGAAAGCCAAATCAATGGGCTTTGTACCTGCAGCATGCCTTTGTTTTTCCATGCCTGTCATCTCCATTTACAGCAGTTTTACTGGCTGAGAGAAAGTATGGCATACTAATGCTACCTGTCATTTAAAAACCCCACAAAAAAAACACAAAAAAACCCCAACCAACCCAACAAGAATTAAATTCTGCCAGTGTCCAATAAACAAACCCATCACCAGATCAAGGTGGGTAAATATGCTGGTGTTCAAGGTTTGGTGATTTCAGCTGGACAGCTCTCAGATGACTGTAGGCTTCTCCAAATGCAGATCAGCCTGCCCACTATTCATTTATAAGACTTAATTTTTGATTTAATTTTTTTAACAAACTCACTCCTTGCCACAAATACCTTTGTGTTTGTTTCTAGCCTTTTCAATCACTGTGTTTAAGGCAACCCCAGGAGCTAAGTTAAGGCTGACTCTGGATGGGAGGAGTTTCTAGCACAGCAGTTATTTGGTTTGACTTCTGATTTTTAGCTTTGCTATTTGCACAGATGTTGTTGCAGAGTGAACGTGAGATACTAGGGATACAAAATTGAGGGAATCCTACGATGTACAAACCTAAGGTTTGGCATTTCCACAGAGTTGTCAGATTCTTTCTGCCTGTAAAAGAATTCTGCATATCTCTGGAGAAAAATGGTAACACTGCACATTATCTAGGGAAATAAAAACTTTCTGAATTGCAAAACACAGCAAAGATCAAAGAATTGACAAAGAAAAGAGAAAGCAAAAAAGATTCACAAGTAGAATAGCAGATTGAGAGCTGTCTGAGAGACTTAGAGAAAACCAGAAGGACTGGTCTTTATATGGTAAATTAGAACAAAAAATCCTAGAGGATTTACAGACAGTGTAAGACTGACATTAATTAACATTAATAAAGACAAAACCACATTTGAAATGCCTACTGAAATTTTTCTTAATTAGTGCTACTGATCCCTTCTTGCCCACAAATGCCCCAGGTATCTCACAAGACACGTGAGACTTGTGAGCTCTGTACACCAGGACTCAAGGCTGAGACAACAAATTTAAAACACAGATGGACCTTAGTGACAAGACTTTCCTGCCTCTCTAAAAAAGGCTGTTTGGAAAGCAAAATTATTTCACTGTAACATTTTAATTAGTTTACCTCTTCTCAAGCTTTCTGACAGATGTAGATTTTAAAGCAGGATTTGAATGAGAAAGTGTATCTGGCAATAGATACTGCACCTAATGAGTCGGGAATCTAATATATGTTGGTTTGCCATAGGAGATAAGCTTCCGAATCACACCTCAAAATCCAGAAGCAGTGAAAAGAAACCTCGTGTTATTTTTCAACATGCCCTTGCTTTTCAGAGCATTACAATTTCTCAAGATTAACAACCATTTATGCAGAATGTAAATATCATATTTGTAAAATTACAGCAATTATGTGGCCTTAACACCCCAGTAGAGAGTTCTTGCCTTATGTTTGCTTCCTGTAAAATACCTCACCACAGCTCCTGGTGAGCCCAAAACTTCTCCAGCCATCTAGAGATTGAATCCAACGTGATGCCTCTTGGATTAATTTACACCAGAAGAAGTTTCAGTCCACTGGTAAAGCAAACATATACCTTGTTACATGGGGGCATTGGTCAGAGACAGAGACAACACCAACAGACTGAGCATCCTCCGCGAACAGCAGTGAGTTTCTCATGGCTGCCCTTTCTATAGGAGGTTTGAATTTCCCGGGTTTGATGGCCAATTGGTTGAGATTTCTCTGCCCAGATCTCTGGCCATGGTGTGTCTGCATCTAGGCTTGAACAGGGTTGGCTGAGGGGCCCTGTCTGAGTTGAGATCTGTCCTGTCATTGTTCACCCAGGGACTTGTTCTACCTCTTTGCTAGAGCGAGCCAGGTCAGTCGAATTGGATTTGTGATGCTCAGATTTATCTTGTCCAGCTACAGATGAGCTGTACTGTGACAATACCTGGAATCCAGTTTTGCAGAAATAAGAGCTGTAAATATAGGCAAATTCTGCAGATTCCTTTCTCACACACTTGAAAATGTTGTCAGCATTTATTTCCCTTTAATTAAATTTTGAGCTGGATGCTGTGACAGATTCCCCTTGCTGTCTTGTATGCACACCTTCTATATTTTTTAAACCTCTTCTCCTCCTTCTCCCACTCCCTTCAGACTCACCAAGACATAAAAGGAATCCAGAAAAAACCTGGCATTAAGTTCTTATCTTTGAAACCTCAAGGGTGAGTGGATTTGAAATCTACAGTAAGTTTCACAAGAGCTGAACATATGGTGATAGGAAGTTTTATGTGTGTGAAGACCAGCCCTGTTCTCTCCACCAAGAAATGTGAGGAGTATTAAAATACCCATTTTTTCTTAGCATTCCCTTTCTATATTGTCCTAGAAGCAGGCATATTACACCTTTTTGTCTAATAAACAGTTTAAAACCACTTCCCATTTCTCACATCCATAAACCTAGGTGCTTTAGGGTTTTTTTTTGCAAATGAGCTTTTACAGCTGTCACTTAGTAGTTGGATGTGAACCTGACAACCAAACTGCTCTGTACCTGCTGCTAGCACCACAGGAACCCTTGTCAGACTACAAAATTGAAGAGATTTTAAACAATAATTGTTTCCAAATTCTCATTTTCTCCATTTTCAGCTGACTGACATCCATTGCCATGGAAACAGTTGGAGAGCAGAGTAGCAGGGATACAATCTGACCCAGAAGTTCTAGGATTCTTCCAGCTCCCATCACACTGATAATAATTTTCAAGAAGTGACCTCTCTATTTCACTTCTAACAAGAATCAGGAGCACCTTACTTACTCATGCAGTAAAACTGAGCTAAAAACCTGCTTCTAATTTTTAAGCTGGGCTTCCAGTCCCAATTTGCATCACTGAATTTCCAGGTGTAAAATAACCCAAGTCATCTAACAGCTTCAGCACAGCCACCATCTCTTCCCAGGGGTGGAAGAGCTCCTGCCTCAGGTGGAGATTTCCCCTTGCACAGTTCACTCTGCTTGCAACAAGCACTCAGCTGCCTCTTTTCATCATGCCCACATTGTGTCGTTAGGATGTGAACAAGAAAGAAAAAGAGCTGAGCAGAGCCAGGCAGTTCTCAGGACAGCAAAAGATGAGCACTGTCATGCTTAGCAGGAAAGGAAACAGATGCAGCTACCCAGACTGCAAAGGAGCGGCCTGGATTCAGACCTGGAACTCAGATACCAGCCTTGGAACACTTTCTGCCAAGCACCATCACTTCACTATCAGAGGTTTTAATATACTTAAATATTCATTAGGTAAATCTTAAATATTTTAAATTCTATATGACAGCAAGTATTCTGGTCTTTTGATCACAACCTTTTATTTTTGTCACAGTATTTCCATGAAGCCTCAAGAGATTTGTGCCTACACTTTCAGTGCTCAGCTACCACCGTGCTGATTCAGACCAGCAATACCAGAGGTAAAATCCACAAAGCTCAGGGATGATGGTGATTTTCCTTAGTTGCTGTTATTTGGAGAACCAGTACCAATTGCGTTGCCAAGATGCTGCACACACTTGAAATAGACTTAAAATTATCCTTGGGGCACCAGCTGCTACTTGAACAACAGATTGTCCATGTAACATCAACATCACACTTTCATTCTGCACTGGGAATAACTTTGGAGAGGACACCAAGAAACTTCTTACCTGGAGAGACACTTTTGGTACTCAGGCTATTTCCATTCTAATTTTATTCACTGAGAGCTGCATTGAGTCTACACTAAGTACTCAAGGAAAGCTCATCCTGAGTTTCTTTTGGGGATGCTCAGAAGAAAAGTAGCATATTTTTTCCTCAGGTATTTTTTTCTCTCGATATTCAAGATTTCAAAAAGTACCTGTGTAGCCTCACTGCATTTTCAGCATGGATTGCCTTGTGCACTTCAGAGACTTTGGCTGTGATACTTTCATGCAGCTTGCCAAATGCTTTCAAAGGTCTCTGAGTTTGTGAACTCAAGTTCAACTAATTAGAGTGAATGGAGAATTCTGAATTTATGAAAACCATAGGACATCAATAAAACATAAAACCTAGCAGGTCAGTCCAGAAGTCAGCAAGTCCATTTGGCAGCTACTGAATAATGCCAAGGATGAGGAATGCCAAATAGCAAGGGGAGCTTATGGCAAGAGAAGTCCCCTCACCCACATATTCATTGTGGCACAGAGAGACACCCAGATTGCCCTTTGTCCCTGAATCACTCCAGACTGAGACTGTCTGTTCAAGGGGCACTTCTGGTAAGTCATCTTATTTTCTGTGCCGTTCTGCACCCACCAAACACAAGCCTGGCTCAGTAAATAGAGCACTGGGATGGCGCAGGAGTTCCATTCTTTCCTAAAGTCCTTTGGCTGAGTGACACTGGAAGAACCAGCCTTTCTCCATAGCCCTGCAAAATCATATTTATCTCTGCAGAGTGAGATTATGATGGAAACAAAAACCCAGGCATTATTTTCTTAGCAGGCAACTAAATAAATTAATCATCTCAACTGAGGGGAAAAAATACTGTCTCACAGATTGTTGTGGTATCCAACTGTCCACACATCAAAGCTATTTTAATTTGAAATCTTGAAGGGCAGGAACTTTCCTGCAGCTCACAATGTGAACAAAGTAAGTAACAATTAGAAACCAAATAGGTGCTATTACCCCTACTCCTTCAGCTCAGCTACTGACCATAAAGAGGAAGGCAACTATTCTTTTTTTGGTGTGTAATAGGAGCTCTTCAACCATGTCTGGGCCAGCAGCCAGCCCGTGGGTGTGTGAGTGTGTCTGTCTGGCACTATGCTCTTACACAATCCTGCTGGAAATGCTCCTGCTGGGAGCTCTGCTATGGACAACTGCCTTTTCCATCCCACACTAGCTGTAAAATTTCCTTACCTTCTCCTGCTTATCTGCCCCTGAAGCACTTTGTGGTGCTATTTACACCCTCGTGATTTTGGCAGATTCTAACAGAGGATGGCTCTTGTGCTGCACAGACATAGCAGAGGCATTCTCCAGCCTCAAGGAGCTCCTGATCAGAACAGACCACACATAAATGGGAAGGAAAAGTCTTATTTAGAGATGCCATCTCTGTGTTCCCCAAGCCCCTTGTTCACTGAGGTGTGTGCTCTGCATGACCTTGGGCAGGATTTTGTCAAACGAATCCACTGTGCAAGTGGTCTAACAAGAGGTCAATGCTTTCAGGTCTGGCACAGCCACCTTCAGCAGCAGCTCAGAGCCCTCTGCCTTGTGCAATTCACTCACTCAGCACCAGGATCTGAGCTCAATGACCAGCCACAGAACAGGTCCAGGTCAAACTTTGAGTACTGGAAAGAACTGGGAAGTAATTGCCTCCAGTTAATCTAAGAAGGAAAAGAAAAGGCAGTGAAGAGAAAGAGATACAATAATAATAATAATAATAATAATAATAATTTCTTAAAAGTATCTGTGTGAGATTTTGATAAAAATCATAATGCAATTGGCTTTGTTGAGAAAATACTGTGTTGTCAATTTATGAGTTGGGCTGTATTGAGCAGCAATGAGGCTGTTATTTGTTCGTTGTTTCTTCTAGGTTATGAGGGGAGGGATAATCAGGAGTAATTACTACCTGCTAGGAAATAGATTAACAGAAGGGAGAAATGAAAGGCAATCTACACACACAGCATATTTCTTAAGAATGTATCCTCTCAGAGCCAAGACCTCATTGGTGCACTTCAGCTGCCATCCCTAATGCCAAGCATGAACCTTTGACACCCTGCCATAGCATGTCACATTTATTGATGGTAAGAAACTCAGTAGAAATGGATCATTAAAAGAACACATGCAAAGAAGTCCACAAACATCAAAGCTTGCATGGAGAGCTGACAGAAAACAACACAGAGAAAATTGATGTGGGGAGGCAGCAAACGAGCAAGAACTGATGGAACAGAGGGAGGCTGCTCTGCTCAGCTGCACTTCTGTGCTTTGCATTGACTTTTCACCAAGGTGAAAAATGGCTTTAATCAGGTCCTTGGGGCCTGTGCTTGGCTCTAACAGCCTCTCTATTGACAGTGAGAAAGTCATTTCACTTTGCTGGGAAATCAAAGTGTGGGGTGGAAATGGCAAGATGTGCACCTTGATACCAGAATTATGGGGACTCTTGGCCAGTGGAGTCAACAAAGCCTGTCTCAGTTCCCTCTCTATAAAATCATGAGCCTCTCTGCCTGCTTGGCTGAAGGAACACTTCTCCAAACACTCTTTCTCTCAGTGAGCTGGGGATTTTTCCCACATCATCAGCTGCTAAAAATGTAATTCTGTTTTGTTGCTTTGCTATGAAAACAAGGCAGCACAAAGCCAGATACAGGAGAGGCAGGTGACACAGGAGAATGATAGCCTCCAATTGGGGCACCCAGCCAGGCTGTTTGCAGCACTCACAGCCAATCTGGCAGCTTGAAGCATCCATCCGGGATCAGGCCATTATTCTGGCAAGTTTAACTGTTTGCCCTTAGCAGCCAGAAGCACCAAATATTTCAAGAGGAGATAAATCCTTCCCCCTTGAAACAGCTAGTGAGTTGTGCTCTTTTAGGTTAAAAATGCTACTCCTAACTTAAGCCCAAGATCACTGGAGCTTAATGTTTATATTTAGTCTTGATTAATGGTACATCAAAGTATTCTTAAATCCTTTCAAAATCCTACATTTGTTTGAAAGTGAGACGTCCTCCACTGAACACCCACCTCAGTTATTCTGGAAATCAAAAAAAAATTACCTATGGCTTGGTACACAGAAGAGAAAGCATTTCCAGTTATTCCTTTAATAGTGATCATCTTTGCTTTAATCCTGACCACCTCTCAGATTTCAGGGTCTTTGTGGGCATTTATCACAGTTTATGAATCTATACATAAATAGATTTATACTTCTGTGGGTTTACGGTGGCTTCATTTGGCAGACACAGAACGAGCAGGGCCATCTCAGCTGTGCTGTAATTCAGTGTATTGGGGTGTTCAGCGTATTCAGCCCTTGGGGAGGGATGGGACAGACACTGGTTCTCTCCCTTCAGTGCTCCAGGATGCCCCCTATCCCAGGAGCTCTGTGGAGGACAGGGAAGCAGTCTGGCTGCAGGGCAGGCAAACATTTGGGCATAGAGTTGGACTTATAAAAGACATAGATTAGATCCTTCTGCAAACTGAACTTAAATCTTGCTGGCAGGAGAACCAACAGAATATCGATCGTGTTGGATTTTCCAACTGCCAAGATTTAGGTCTTCTTCAGAAGAGAGGCAATTACTAAAAAAGAATAAGATCAAAGTTCATGAAGAGCAGCAAATTAGCCAGCAGTGGAAACTCCCCAGTATTTAGATTTATCCCCAAGTTACACACTATGAATCTGTGGAGACAGTAGAGCTGTGTCTATGAAGCAAATTTTTTGAAAATTAGAAGTACCATGTCCAACTTGGAAAAAACTATCATACATGACTTTTAGAACAGATGTTTATATGAAAGACAAAGAAAAAAATGGACCTTTCTGTTAAGGAAGTAGGTAAGAAAAGCCTGACAACCCAGTCTGCTAACCCACGAAACTACCACTCACCTAGCACAGTATATTATATATAATAGCATGAAAGTGCTAAAAAAAGTTGAAGCTTGACTTATCATTACTTGAGATGTGTTGACAAATAATATTCCAGTGATGTCTGGTCATCTAACTACACTTTTTTATCCAATATTTTTTACCCAATACATTTTTTTCCAATATCCAAATAAGTACATCTGTGGGAATACTTTACAGAATTCAGACATATGACTTTGAGATAAAACAAAAATTTTCTTCTTCTAAAGACTGTCACTGTAACCAGCTGGCACCAAAAATGTTCACATTTTGTGGAATCATTTCAGTTTCAGGAAGATTCATCACTGAGACAGCTGACAAATTCCTAAGGCCACTAGAAATGGGCCTTTTAAACCACTTTTGCCTTGTTCTTTTTAAGTTACAGGCAAGCGGAAACAGAAATTTCTCCATATGGTTTGATTTTTAAATTATTTTTCTTTTTTAGTGAAAGAAAATCTGGAGCTGTGAGGTGTCCGGCGTTTGGATTTTGTTGTTTTAACAGGTACACAAGCTTCAAATCCCTCAAGGCTGAAGAATTTCTTTGCCAAATTTCAGCAACGACAAACTATTTCATGTCCAAAGTATAAATCTCCAAAATTCAAGCCTGTAGTGACAGGAGATGTTATAGTAATGGAAATGCAAAATGTTAGCACTGCAGTAACGTAACAGTAGCAATCTTTTCACCTCATCAATGGGCATCAAATGAAGAAAAACAAATATAACCTTTTAGTGGGTTTCTCAGGACGTGATAAAGATGTGAATTCTCAGTTCACATACTATAATGTTATAAGGAGGCTGTAGCTCTTTACCAAACTAAAATGAACCAACAGAACGAGAAATTCATTTGTTCACTACACCAAACTCTTTATCTGAGTCACTGTTCACTGGCACAGGGTAAGACAGTGCAATGTATTTACTGCCTTAGCCAGCCTTTTTCTTACAAACATTTGGTTCCTCCTGCTGGTCAACCTGCCCATTTAATTTCACTCTCTGGCATAATAAAAGTTTTTCCTAATAGTTGCCCCTGGTTTACAAATCACAACAAGAGTGAAAGACTAGGAACTGACTTTTCCATTAATTTTGTTTTGAAGAGCTGACTCTAACAGAGGAAACCCAGAAAATCCTTCCCTCCCTCCCTGCTCTTAGACCTTTGAGGTTTGAATTTCTTGCAGGCAAGACAGGACCAGAGTGGGAACAGACATTCACAGGGACATAGCTGGAATTTGTGCCGAGAGAAACCTGAGCTCACCTCAGCAAAGTGCTGATAATGAGGCCAGGACACCTCCTGCTCAGCAACCATCTGGTTCAGGCAGGTTTGGGGAGAAGCTCAGCCTAAAGGGAAAGGTGGCAGAGGTGTGGCTGTGACCACCTCATGCCGGTCCAGAAGAGCCCCCACTGCCACCACAGAGCCTTCCCCTGCGGCAGTGGGTCAGGAAATGCCTCAATTAAACTCTTCAGTGAGATGGTTCTGACCCCGGGCTTTGCCCCAAGCTGCCCAGTTCCCACCTCCCATGATTCATCTCCCTTCCCCTCCCCTAAGTACATATGTGTTCCCTACACCACCCCCACCCCCNAGACTCTCTCAGGAAAGCAGGTTTCAGCTGTGAAGGTCATGAAGAGGACATTGGAGGCAATTTTTCCAGGCAGGTGTCTACAGACACCAAAAGACTGATATATAATCAATGTGACCCAATGCAAACGGCATCCTTTGGCAGCAGGAACACCCCACTTCCATCACAGCAACTCCAATATGGTTTTTAAAGGACCAGTAAAGCTGCACACTATTATACAAGACAAGAAGAGATCACCTATAAGCATAAACTGGGAGATTTAATGATGCAGGCAACAGCACTTTGGCAGTTGCTTAATCATTTTAAATGGAGTAGTTTTGGAAGTGAAGCAGGTCATCTCACTATATTTTTTGAATTCTCCATCTTAGGTTCACCTCACCTGGAATATAATAGTCAATGAAATTTAATCAGTCAGGAAAAAATATGCTTCAAGTTCACTGAATTTTTTCTTCCTTTCATTTTCCTTTTAGCCAATTTAGCTACGCATTTGAAGTGGAGGTGAAATACTATTGGAAAAATGACACCAGCACTACCTTTCAACCTGACTGCGACGTATATAGCATACCTGTGGTTGCAGCTTTCGAAGATTTTGATAAATGAGAGAAAAAATACAGGCAAATGCCTGTAACAATATTCTAAAGATCATTTTAAATAAGAAAATATACTTGTGACTTTATTTAATAGGAAAAAGCTATCAGCAAACAGACAGAAACTGAAACTAGTGCTGCCCCATGTCTAACGGCACTCAGCCTTTCATTGCAAATGCATATTCTTGCCTGTTTAGGGATTATTCTTTTTCTACCAAATCCCCTTCTGACTAGCACAAATCCAGCATTTGAATGTGAAGCCAGCAGTATCCCCTGCAGAGGCTGCAGCTGCTACCTCTGAAATAGCATTTCTTTGGAAATCAGGAAACTCCCTCACCTTTAACAATCTGTTAGCGATGGTATTCCCGGGGTGCAATGCATCCTGGTTTATGTGTGATCATTGCCCAATTTGTTCTTATTATGTTATTAGTGCTGAAAGATGTTTTCCATTAGAGGGTGCAAGCTTTCAAGTTCTTGCTGGCTAAAAGATGAAGTTAAAGGCTTTCAGTTCTTAAGGGAGAGACATTTAGTGTTTGTGGAGCAGACCTCTTTTGCACAGTAGCTTTACTAGTTGGATTTTCAGGTGTCATACGTGAAATGAAGGTTCCAATCTACCCAGGATCTTTCAGCATCAGACTTAATAACGTTTAATACTTCACAAGTCTGATCAATGTCTTTGAAATCATAGTTTAAATATAAGACTCACCAATGTCTTTGAAATCATAGTTTAAATATAAGACTCACCAACACCAGCATCAGCTATAGAAACAGCTGATTCACAGGAGGAGTGGCTGGTGCCATATATTTCATTAAACATTGGTTCCCAGCCCAAAGGAAGTCTGGTGGCACAGTCCAACAGCTGCTCACTCCATTTTGGTTGCTATTCACTGCCAGTGTGAGCGGAGTTTGGGCAAACCACAGCTCCAGCCAGAGCTCCCAAATGTCCTCATCGCAGCCAACACCTTCACTGCCAGGCACATTCACAAAGCCAGACCCTTGACAGCCACAAGCAATGCCTTTTGTATTTCCCTGCAGCTCTTCTGGGCTGAGATTAAAGGAACTGGGTGCTGCCTGCTGCCTGGATACTCCTCCCAGAACTGCAAGAGCTGTGAGCCTTCAGGCTTAATCTGGCACTTACTGTCAGGTGCAAATCAATAGAACAAGAATTAAAATGTATGTTCCTAACTTGCTGAGGAATTGCTTATTCATACCTTCAGCTGTCATTTTATTTTACTCAATAAGGAAACAAAACCCACATCCCTATGGCAATGCCCTTTACCTTGCCTGTGAAGAAACCTGTCCTGATGAAGCACAGACACACAGATGTACAGGCTCTCATTTTACACATGACGAAGTGAGGTGACTGCCCAGTACCACACTGAGTCTACAGAAGACATAGAACTAGAACCCAAATCTCCTAAATTCTTGGGTTTCCTGCTACGTTCATGATGGACAGACAATTTGGTAGCCATCCTGTAGGAAGCCACCTCCTGCCAGTCGTTAGTGTAAGTAATTGTAAAGAAAATGTCACAGGCCAGATACTCATACAGTTGTGTGCCTGTACTGAGCTAGACTTTTGTGAGATCAAACTCACTGGAGTTTTTCCACTTCTAGTGACAAGAATTAATTCCCTTTTTAACATTAGGACCTTTACTCTCAGGAAACTGAGACCAGTATTACTGACCTTGAGCAAAACACAGTGCCCAGACGTGGGCACTCTCTCCACATGCCCTGCATTTACAGGAGGGGTGTAGTTTCTGTTACCCCCATCAAAACCTCACAACTGTGCCAGCGTCCAAGTGAGAAACACAAATTTCAGGTTACACCAAGGCAATTCTAAGCATGAAACCATCCAGTTATGAACTGCTATTTCCAAATTACAAAGCTGCTTGTGGATCCATTAGTGCCTCAGAGCGTTTCCCCATTCCCTCCTAGAAAATACTGAAAGGAGCTAGGACAGCAGAATAAAGACAACCTGGTTCTCACAAATATAAGTTCATATAGCTCTATACAGAGGAATTAGGTTGGGGTTTTTTTTCGGGGGGGAGGGGGGGTGGTTCTGTTTGTGGGGGTTTTTTGTTGTTGTTGTTTTAATTTATTTTATTGAAATCATTATTCAAGGGAAATATCTTTTTCCTGTGCTGGTTGATATAGCACATTTTCCCCAGTGTTTCTACAAAAGGGTTTTGGTGGATCAAAGTTTGACAGCACGAATCTTTACTTTTGGGTTAATAACTAGGGGACAAAATGTCAGAAAAAATTATTTTATACGAAGTTTAGAAGTTGCCAATCCTTTGTGTGATTTTGACAGTTCACAGGTAATGGCCATTATTCTCAGTACAAAGTCTCAGAGGATTAATTACCAATCTGACTACATGTGAGATACATATAAGATAAAGCAACTTGAGAACATAATACACCTTTTCCCCCCCTAAGTTTATTGATTTTTTTTGTAAGGTTTACCAGGCTTAATGAAATAATCTACTTCTTTATTCTCATATAGAAGTTTTGGAACTACCTATAGTAATAGCAAAAAATTCTACCAGAGTGACATGATTAAACAAGGACACCACTCTCAGCACTTCATAGCAGAAATACAGAATAATATTTTAAAGTCATCTTTCAAGTATATACAATACAATGTGAATGTGCAAGCCTATGGTGTCTCCAGTAAATATTTCAAAGTATTTGAGCCACAAATGCTTTCAACATTAGCAAGAGAACAAGAAAAGGACTTGAAAAAGTAAACATTGTTAGTAAGGTGAAGACTTAAATAGATTCCAAAATGGACCATTTAAAATGAACAAATAGCTCAGCTCGCTTAAAACAATCATATATTATCATGCAAATTGTATTTTTAACTTTAAAAGCCTAAACAAGTCAAAAAATGCTATTCCTGTCTTAAGTACCAACAGCTGCCAAAACCCAGGGCATTAGGCACCCCTTCCTATTGCACCTTGGCTCTGCTAATCAGACTAAACAGTTCTCCTCTACTCCAACACATGAATGAAAACCAGCTTGATCAACCCAGGTATAAACTCTAATTAAATGTAGGCAGCTCACAGGACTGGGCTCATGTCGCCCTGATGTTTTCAGCTTCTCTTCTGTTTCACAGTGTTTCATGGTTTGGGTTTTTTCTCATGCTCTGGTCTGTAAACACTGGCAAATGTTATCATAACTTCAAGACAGTTCTCGTTCCTGTTCTTAGAGCTATGGACAGCTGATGGACAGTTGTCTTGACCAAGGGGATGGGGAGAGGTGTCAACCTTCTCCCCCAATCCCTGGCCTTTGTAGAAATACTATGTAATGGAGTCAGATCTCTTCAAATAAAGTTAGTTCATAGTTCATGCCTTCTGATCAAAGTGTGTGTGTGTGTGTC
Source organism: Donacobius atricapilla (assembly GCA_013397315.1). Lineage (NCBI taxonomy): Eukaryota > Metazoa > Chordata > Aves > Passeriformes > Mimidae > Donacobius > Donacobius atricapilla. The sequence goes on from WBMY01011999.1 coordinate 405,525, forward strand.
TGTGTGTGTGTGACGAACAGCATCAGGCCCAGACCCCTAAAACATGTTCCTGGTGTTAGGCACTGTGGGAATGAAGGTCAACTACAAGCCCACGAGCCAAATCCAGTCTGATCCAAGCCCAGGTGAGGCTCCTCTTGCCTGCTGTGCCAGTTCTGCCAGGCACCAGTGCTCTGGGAGCTGCTGGGATGGGCATTACCATCCCCTGGCAGTCCTGGGTTCAGTCATACACCAGCCCCACTGCAGGGGAAGCACAGCCGCCTCATTTCTTGACTACCTGGAGTGGCCTAGCTATGAATTACGTTGACAGCGCTCCATTTATCAGCTCAAGTCTAGCCTTTTTTCCATAAAATACATTCATATATAAGCAAAGAGATCCACATGCTGTTCTATCACTAAAGGAATTGGTAACTACCAGCCATTTTGGAACCATTTTTCCTTGGCTGTGACTACTTTTCTAAAAAGGGAAAGGTATATCAACATTCAAAGGAAAGTGATATTTAAACATTCTGAAACTTAGGGGACACTTAAACAGTGCCGAATAGTGTATGAGCCACCTGAAATAAATCTGAAAACCCATTTAAGTCACTGTCCAGTAGGAGAGCAGAACCTAATCCTAATTGCAATTACAGGCCCTTATACTTTTAAGTCAGAAGGCACTGGATTGGTCCCTGTAGGCAGGGAGATGAGTGCTGTGAAAATCAAAATTAATCATTTCAGTAATTCTAAGCAGATGGCCCCTGTAAATCAGGGAGTTTCTGATGCCCTGAGCAGCTCAGCCCGAGAAGGCACAGGCTGGGCTGGGCTGGGTTTGGCCGGGCTGGTTTTGGCTGAGTTTGGCTGGGCTGGGCTGGGTTGTGCCGGGCTGGTTTTGGCTGGGTTGGGCCAGGCTGGGTTTATCTGGGTTTGGTCGGGCTATGTTTGGCCGGGCAGGGCTGTGTTTAGCTGGGCTGAGTTGGGCCAGGCTGGTTTTGGCTGGGTTTGGCTCGTCTGGGCTGGGTTTGGCCAGGCTGGGTTTGTCCAGGCTGGCCTGGGCTGGGCTGGGTTTGCCCGGGCTGGGCCAGGCTGGGCTGGGTTTGGCCAGGCCGGGTTTGGCTGGTCGGGGCTGGGTTTGGCCAGGCAGGCCGGAGGTGCAGCGTGACCCCGAGTTTGTGTTTGCTGCACAGGAAGCTTGGCTCAGGGTGAGCTCCCCCAGGCCGGGGGACAGAGCGCACCGAGGGCAGCTCCCAGCCAGCACTGAGGGGTCCCTGCCTGGGGTCCCTGCCAGGGACTGGAGGTGCCACAGGTCCTTGTGTGAATTTTTTGGTTTGTTTGACAAGAGAGGTATTCAGTAGAATAGCTTTCTTTTAACAAAGAAAGATCTCAAAAACCCCCAAACTGAGGGGCAAGTTTTCCACAGGTGGCAGCTGCCTGGATGGAAGCCTACCTGATTTCAAACAATTTGAAGTTCCCAGTGCCTGATGGAACTCCAGGTTTTTTAAAAACCTCCTCACAGAGTCCAAGTGTTCTTTTTACTGGGATCCTAATGAACCTTGTGAAAAACAATGACATGGGGAAAAAATAAAGCCTTCAAAGTTTTCTTCCAGAATTCCCAATATCCAAATCTTTCCTTTGGCTCTAAGCTTAGCTACAGAAAGTGTACTGACCCTTGACTGCTTGAGCATCCTTACAGAAAGTCATGTTTAAATGCTTTGCACCTCACACATAAATAATACTTCACTATTTCACTGCTGATACTTAAAACTGAAATATTCAGTCATGAGTTTGCTTTTAGTTATGCCAAAGGAAATATTCTATTTTCACATTCAGAACTGGAACAAAGATTTCTCTCCAACACTTGTTACTGCTTATTCTAATAGGTTGCAGCTTTAGTAATAGTTAAAGATGAGAAATCACTGAGACTGTAGGTACTCCAAACTCTGTCTGGTTTCAAAACTCTTGAACTTGAGAGGAAGCACTGCATGCAAAGAACCTCCATGGAGGCTGTAGGGTGAACCAACTCAGACTGCAGGAAATCAGCACCAAGAATAGCCTGAGCTTTATATAAAAATCACCCTGGCATAGTCACTGGCTAAGCATACAAGGCAGGAGGTATTTACTGGAGGACAGACTTCAATAGTACCAACGGCAAGATTGTAATTTTGGTATTATCTGTGATTGTCTCAAAAAGCAGAGAGCTAACCCAGCAGGTCATGCACCTACCTTCATACTTCAAATGCAGAGCCTCATTCCTACGGAACTGATTTTTCACCTGAGTAGTATATTAGATTGTATTATCCGCACCCAGAAATGAAGTAGGTTGACTCTATTTTAGCTCCAAACTCTGATTATCTCTGTATTGTTATTATTTATTATTTAATTCCTTCTGGACCATAAGAGTCAAAGAAAATAAATTATTATGTATTTCTAAATGTTCCCCTGTTTGATATACTACTTCAATAACACAGTAATTTTATTTTTATCTCCTAGAGAGATATAGAAACAAAGAAATAAAGAAACACAGAATCATAAGTTAGAAAATAAAAGCATAGTTTCAGCTTCTCAAAGCCTCAGAAATTCCATGACTGTTGTCTTAACACAGATGTTCAAAGCCACCATTATTCCATAACAATTTCTAGAAGGCATCAACACAAATTCCTACTTTCTCTGTTCTTTTGAAGAAAAAAAATCCAAACTGTACTTCGCTTCTGAATACTTTCAGTGATCCTCACTATTAAAATCTGCATTTCCCATTTGAATTACCTACCCCAGCAATACCAAAACCCTTGTAATTGATGAGCTCTATTGTGATCACGTTGTTAACCCCAAGGAGGAGCTTTTGACTGAAATAACTCTGTTCAGGTCAGTGGAATCACTTGTGTGAATGATTTACCAGACCATCATCTGACTGAGGATCTCAAAAAGCTCTGAGAGACCTTATGTTTGTTAGCACTGGGCACAAAGATGTGATGGATAAAAATTTATGATGTAGAAATGCAGTATACCCTACTGAATAACTACTTCTTAATATACACATTCAGATAATGGTCTGATTTAGGGCCTTATAAAAACCTTTATGTGACCAGTTAGCATTTAGAGCAGTGCTCACCACAATGCTCTCAGCAGTGCTAATGGCCTGTATTGACAATAGAAACTTTTGAGATAACTCTGGCAAAGATTCCTCAGCCATTTTCCTTTCGTTATTCAGATTTCCAGTGTGTTCTGAAAGGTTAATTTCTCCATAGCTGAAATTTTCTTTGGGTTTTGGGAGGTTTTCCTTTAAAGGTCAAATAAAACATGGTCTTGTCATTTCTGTGACAATGTTCTGGAAAATTTACAGGTGAGGTTTTTTAATTTTTTTTTTTTGCTTGTAAGAATTCTTTTGGAGGATCCTGAGCAGCTCTATTATTTGGAACACAGAATGAAAGCAAGGCAGGATTTCTGGTATCAAGTCATGAAAACCACATACCTGATCATATTTTTTACCTTTTCACACCAGTTTATATATACTCAGATTTCACTCAGGTGTGGCATCTTCTAATTCCTTAATGTCCAACTTCCTGGCTTTATCAGGGCTCTTGGCATATTCAATGTCCGGCAGTAAACTTGGAATTCAGTGAGAATTTTGTGAGGATTATATAGACACTGGTTCCTTTCTACATACTGTATACTGTCAGTAGAATTCAAAAGTATTTGGTATTTTTTAGCCAACTTTACTGGCAAACTTCATTGCAATTCGACCTCCAGGTTCAAACCTTCCCAGAACTGCTGTTGGTCAATGTCTGTCTGTGCCTCACGGTAACTTCATAACACAAAAAATGAACATCAGGACAGAATTTTTATAGGATACAAATAATTGGCTTTTAGATATCTATGACAATACAGCAGGCAGACAAAAATCCCCATCACATCAATAGCAATTTTTGGACTATTCTAAGCAATATGACGAATGTTATGGCCTGAGAAACAGCAAATTACCGACTGACTCACTGTGTGCTTCATCTTCAAAAGTGATTTGACATCACTTCAAGTACTCCCAAATTAATAGGTTTCATCCCTTCAGAATTACACCAAGTACAAGAGAGCATAGAATCACTAAGGTTGGAAAAAACCTCCAAGATCATGGAGTCCAACCATTTCCAGCACTGCCAAGGCTACTGCTAAATCATCTCCCTCCATGTCACATTTACACCTCTTTTAAATCCCTCCAGGAATGGAGGCTCCACCACTTCCCTGGGCAACCTCTTCCAAGGTCTGGCCACCTTTCTGTGATGTTTTTCCTAATATTCAGTCTAAACCAAAGCTGTTTCCTCTGGTCCTGTCACTTGCTATCTGGGAGCAGAGCCTGACCCCCAGCTGGCTGCCCCATCCCCTACACCTCTCTCTGTGTGCAGAGCCAGAAGGACCCCCTGAGCCTCCTTTTCTCGAGGCTGAACCCCTTTCCCAGCTCTCTCAGCTGCTCCCAGTAGGATGTGTGCTCCAGTCCCTTCCCCAGCTTTGCTGCCCTGCTCAGGACATGCTCCAGCTCCTCAATTCTCTTGGAGGGAAGGACCTAAAATGGATCTGTAGATCATAAAAGACAGCAAGAACATCATCTCTTGAAAGAAAAGTTGAAATAATTTATGATGTTACAGTTATTATGAGTCTGAGTTACAACACAATTGAGCTGCAACTTCTTTATGTTTCCTAAACAGAAAACTTAGAATAAGGCACTCTTTGAAGGAATGACCCCAGTTCCACCCCAGCCAAGGAAGAGCAGCCACTGGCCATCACAGAAACCACTTCATAGTAATTTTTTTGCATGATAGTCCTCCACTGATGCTGGTGTAAAGGATTAGATGAAAATTCACATTATCTAATCCAGACCCCCAGCAGAGCACGTGTAACCAGTCCTACAGTCTCAACATCCCTCTCCAGCATATAACAAACCAGGAAATAGCCAACTCCAACCGATGAGGTTCCATCTCATAGCAGAAGTTATTGTAGTTAGTCTCTATATGTTTGACTTTGTGCAATTAAACTTCATTCCATTCCCATTTGTCAAGTCTACAAGGCCGTATAAAATTTGTGGATGACAAAACGACAAAGTATTGCCAGTCCTAGAGGAAGGCTGCATCATAATTCAGAAAGAAGTACTCCCTTAAGGCTATCTAATCCTTCCTAAATTATGACCCAGTCCTCTTCCAAAATTGGTAACACTTTCTGATTTTGTGTCAGATACAGATTTTATAATTGTAGCCACTTTGTTCCTGTCACAAGGTCATATTTTTTTAATTAAAATATTAGACAGGGTTGCTCTCCAGCCCAAACCTTGAGAAGTAGCACTGGTAACTTCTCTTCGTTCCAGGAACTTTCTCTTCCATAGAATTCACACAAGCTTCTATTTGAGCAAGCTTTTTATCAACCTCATAGTTTTTAATTAATCCCCATTTTCTCTTTCCTTAAGAATAATTTCCCTTGAGGAACTATGTCAAATACTTTGCTTAAATTTAGATAGATTAGGTTCATTGTATTTCCCTTTTTTAAGAAGTCAGCTATCTTATCAATTTATTTAATCAGTCTGATAAAACCTGCACTCGATGGAACTATATCTCAAGTTACTCCATTTACCTCTCAAGCCTTGGTTGCTCTTCCATTCAAAACCTAGAGATTTTGCATCTCATTGGGGTCTAAGTCATGATTTCATGCATTGCTTACAACTCCCACTTCTGTGAGCATTATCTTTTTGGTTATTCTGCCCGTTATGATATCAGTAGTAGGGGGACACGGCAACAGGAACAAGAGACAGATTTCAGGCAGGGTCAAGGCAGAGATTTAAGCACAGTCCTTGGCCTCAGAGAGCTAGACATTAACATGAGTGACTGCTCCATAACCCCAGCACGCACTGTAGCAGAAGTGTGAACCACCTTTAACATCCCCATCCATGAGTCCTGGCTGGGAGAATTTGTTTCTATGGAGATGTGTAAGAGCAAAATGCTCTCACTGAACCTGGGTGTACCAGAAAGTGCAGCACTGCAAAGATAAAAGACGGTCAGCTTCGTCCATTTGGAAGAATTGCTCAAAGATGGGAAGAACAGTGAGGCCGGTGAACCCCACCACAGGCAGGATCTGATCACGATCAGCAAGGAGGGTCTCACACAATGCTGCACACACCAAAGGTTCCAGGGTCAGAATTGCATATAAATGCCATCTTTATTGCAAAAACAAACCTTGTCTACTGTTTACACAGTGATGCAGTAAAGCACCCACAAATGACCACACCTTTCCTACTCAGATGTCAAAGGAACTGCCACTACCCCAGTACAGAACAGGAGCACACACCTGGAGTAACTGCATGGGGAACAGACACTGACACAAAAATAATCGTCCAGCTTCTAGTCACCCTCACAACGATCTGTCTGCAGACTTCCTGAAGCTCCAGAAACACCAGGGAAATATTTGTTAGATCACTCAAATTGGTGTTATTATGATTTATTTTGATACAGTCATACATATCACAGTTAAGTTTTATCACTTAAATTCTTTTTTAAATGAACAGGGCCCCACTTACATTGAGTTTTGGAATACCCTTCATTTTTTTCCTCAGTAATTTTCTTCTCCCAGCATATTCAGCTGACGCTGCCCACAGCCAGCCATAGCAGTTTCATCACCAGTGGACCCATGACTTTGCTGTAGGAAGTGCCCTGTGATAAAGTGACTTGAAAGGAACAACCACTGCTAAACTTAAAATGCAATCATTTTCTGTAGATACTCTAGCATCCAGAGCTATATGGGAACATTTAACCACTCTAAAACATATAATCAGTAGTTTCTACCTGTGAAAAATTCTGTGTGCTCAGGACAGAGATTCTTTATGAACTATGGATTGCTAAGAACAAGGTACCAAGAATAAAACAGATTTTGTCATAGCCTGCATGAGCTCAAGAGCTCTACAGGTTATTTGTATTGATTTGGCATTCAAAAGAACACTACCCTGATTCTTTCAAGAGAGCCTAACTCAGCAAGAAACACAGTAAAACCATTTAAGTCAGGCTTGGAATGCTACAATAATAGCAAGGTTCGAGTTATTTCAATTCCTGTCATTGTCAGTTTGAAACACTAAGCACAGAGGCGCGAGTGAGGAAAGAGAGATTTTTGAAAGATAGGAAGACTTGAGCTACTTCTTGACTTCAGCCCATTCATTATTAATTGGTTTTTGATACCCTTAAAAGGTAAAATTGAACCAATGACCAGTTCAAAGCTGATGTGTGTTGATATCTTGGCTGAGGAACCATTTGAGAAAAGCTTAGAGGACAAAAAGTGAGCCCAAGAGGATGAAGTAATCCTACTGATGACATGCTTAATTCATCTGGATTCCCACATGTGGAAAGGGTAATCAGAGATACCTTAGTAAGGCCAGGCTCCCTTTCTATCTATACTTTCTTTTAGTTTTTCATAATTTTTATTTTTCAATGCAGGTATCATTGCTTTGGATAGCTCTGGAAGTTTACTAGCTATTTGAGAATGTATGCTATGAGCATTATACCTTCCATGCTGATGTTTTTCATAAAACCCCCAACTTCAATCAGTTCAATAAGCAGAGACATTAGAAAGCTTTTAAATGTTTTCCCTGTGAACCTTTTATTTTCCGTATTGGTTTGGATAAGTTGTTTTACACTGACTTGGAAAAAATACACAGCCAGAGAGCACTTCCAAATAAGTAGTTAATTGATTGCACTTTAGACTGGGGAGGGTAGCAGGGGAGGGTGAGAAGACAGTACTGCTACCAAGAAGCATCCTTATAGTCATTAGCTGCAGAAAGGACTGCTCCAGAGGCTCCTGGGACAAGCCAACCCTTCCAGTAAAATAATGGGGAGCTTTGAACAGTGATCTGCCCGCTAATGAGAGCATTGCAACCTTGATGAACACACCAGCCACAGATCCTTCAGCCTTGCCTGACATATTGCCAGGTAGAAAACCACTCTCTGGAAGTGGTGAATTGATCCAAAGGTAGCTGTGCCAGGGGAAGCTGCAGACAAGGCCACAGCAAGAGCAGCCTTTTCTTGTGGGGCCTCAGCTACAAATCAGCTCCTCCTCTGACAACCACTGTCTCAATAAACACCTTGCTACTCATGTCATGCCATAAATGTACCAAAGCTGGCAGAATACAGAATTTGAGCGCTGTAAGACACGGGGAGCCAGGTTCATTCCTGTTCTCGTTCTGCTCACTCTCCTGGTGTCCATCAGGACGTTCATCAAGGGGTTTCCTTCCTCAACCTCAAGCTTTATTTCTCATATTCTTTCATTCACTCCCTGCCATGAAATATCCTTTCCCTCATTCTGAAACTCCCTTATATCAAAAAATAGGTAAATTTTGGCAACAAGTCAGAATAAAGCACAAAAGGCAGTGTGTGCAGAAGACTTCCTTCTAGTCATTATTACTGAACTGGATGAATCCTGCATCCAGCTGTGGAGCCCTCAGCATGGGATCCACAGGGAGCTCTTGGAGCAGGGGCAGAAACACTGGAGGGCTGGGGCATCTCTCTATGTGGAAAGCCTGGGGTGGTTCAGCCTGGGGAGCAGAAGGCCCTGGGGACACCTTACAGCAGGGTTCTAGCACAAGAAACTTCTTAGCAGGGCCTGTTGCAACGGGAGAAAGGAAAGTTTTCAACTTAAGGGAGGGTAAATTTAGACTAGATACAAGGCAGACATTTTTACAATAAGGCTGGTGAGATAGCGGAACAAGTTACTCAGAAAAATGATGGGTGCTTCATCCCTGAAAGAATTCAAGCCAGGGCTCTGAACGACATGGTCTAATTTATGATGTCCCTGTCCACTGCAGGGGGATGAACTCAAGACCTTTAAAGGTCCCTTTTAACCCAAACTATTCTATGATTCTTCGTCTAGCTGCCCTTTATTTGTGCTTTTTTCCAGATTTCTTCAAGCATAAAAAGGTGGGGATTTTCTTGAGACGGTGAAAAGGTTAAATCCTGTATATTTTGGGGAAAATGCTAAGCCAGACTAGAATGAGAAGGTGAAATATACAGTTGGACAGTAGAAGAAGTGCCCTGAGGATCCTTAGAGCTACCAAGATTTGGGATTGGACTGATCCTGCTGCATCCCACACTGAGGGAATAGAAAAGACAATGGTAATGAGAACAGGGATTCAAAGTCTCTCTTACTCACAGATATTAAGGTCATCTATAGAAAATTCTGTTACCTGTCCTGTTAGCCTTTCATATCACCTTCCTCCACTTTCAGATTTAAAAAAAATCCAGAGTGCCAGTGGATTAATTTCAGTGTTATCTGTCAAAGACATATATGACAAAATGATTGTTTTCCATTTGACACAAACCAACTATGGGTTATCAACATTTAGCTCCAATTGCTGAATTATACTCTGTGATTTGGGGGATGGCTTTCATCAGTCCCATCTGGTCTTCAATTTTTTCTGTCAGAGGAATCAGGAGTTAAAGAGATCCTCAATAATTATCAAAAGGAGCATGAGGCATGAGTTATTTAGTGATATAAAATTAAAGGCACCTATTTCTGGGTTTGTGATAACTCCAGAGACTATTTCCCATGGCTAAGGATCTTCATTTCTATTCCTAACTTGAGTGTGTTTTCTGTGTCAAACTTCACTTGCATTACCTCAAAGTATCAGAATTTTCTGTCCCAGTTCTCAAAGACAGGAGATTTCCATTGTGTTCCATAGGTGTGTGGGCTCTGGTAGGACCAGCACCATGGATCCATTTCCCTGCCTTAAGTGATGCTTTCTTGGGGCTACTTAAAAACAAAGGCCAGACAAAATTAAGGGAATAAAAAGTGGTTGTATTTATTTAAGGGCCTTCAGGTACATTTCAGGCAGGTGAAGCCCCCCAGGGGCTACAGCTAAAAAATGTTCAGGTCACGAGTTTTCACATTTTTGTAAGTTTGGTCCATTTGCATATTGGGGGTTAATCTTCCAATTACAGCTTCAGGTAATGCATTTAAAAACATTTAAAGGTTTTTACCCCAAGTTTGCTCCCCCCAACTTACTTTTGTTTCTATTTCTCAAGGCTTAAGACAGTGAGGTGTCCTTGATTCCCAGGCCTGAAGAGGAATTGTTGTGTCTGACCAAAATGGGGATACAGTAGCTAACACTGTGTATGGAGTGTAGAGTTATACAGTAAAGAATTGCAGGATTACAAATACATGAAAAATATAAAAGCTAAAATCCTAAGGCATCATAAGGAATAAGACTTTCACTGTCAGTCCCAACACAGCCCCACAGTTCTGGTGAGGACTCAGACTTTTGCAGAAAGCTTCAGCCTCCTGAGGCTATGCAGTCTGGTGGCCCTACTCCACCCTCCCACCCAGCCCTGGGTTTACTACCGAAGAGCTGCTAGAGCTCAGCATTCCCATCTCTCTCTCATTCCAAGGATTTTGACACAACCTAGTGAAAAGCAGCAGCAAACAAATGCCTGATGTTGTAGTAAGTGGAACTCTGTTCCCTGCCACCAGAGGGAAAACTCTGGCCTGGCAGAGGTGGCATACACAGAGTGCAAATTACAGCCACAGCTTCTCGCCAGAAGGGCTGGAAGTCCCAGCAGCGCTGGCCCAGTGACCTGTGGCCCTGACCTGAGCACAGGAATGGGAGAAGAGATGGGAGGGAAGGACAGGGACAGGGCACAGAGCAGGAATGAGCAGCTGAGTGTGCTGAGATGGCTCTGGAGCACCCAGGCTCTAACCTGAAGGCGTTGCACTTCTGAGCACAGAACCAGCCTGAGTGAAATTTATTTAACCTTTTAAAATCTAAGTGCTGTAGTTTTTGATTTAGCAGTATTTCAGCATCTGTAACAGATGAGCTATGTACATTAAAATGTACAGCTTTGTGTTAATATTTATTGTTCCCCTAAAGCAGCATGAGCCATATACGGAGAGCTCTGTACACTCAATACCAATGAAAGCAAATCAATATGCAAGCAAGAAGCAGCTTCTGATTTCAGCTGCAGCAGGACAACCTCACAGAAGTGAGATGATGCCAGATTCATTCTGACATCAGAGATCTGAGAGATCAGATTTGCTGTCACAGCTCAATGGCCTGAGCCACTGTGGCAATGCAAATCACCCAAATCCAGAGAGCCCAGGGAAGAGCCAGGACTGGCTCCTCTGAACTCAGGAACAAAACTGCAGCAATTTACTGGTGCCACCTGGATAACATGAATTTCCTCAACCCCACCAAGAAACTGAAAACTACACACACTAAATTCAATCTTTGCTGCAGTTTTTGTGTGGGGTTTTTGTTGTTGTTGTTGTTGTTGTTTTTGGTTTTGCTTTTGGTTTTTTTTTTTGTGTAAAGCTGGGACATTTCTTGTCTTTTCCCTTCTTCAGGCCACCTCATTATGTATTTATGAGACTGCCTTGTTTGCCTCTCCTTCATCACTTTTGTACCAGAAGGGACTTGGTATCAACACAGCTCTCAGGGAGCGAGGGAAAGGCATAGTGATGCATGAAGGAAGTAGAGAACAATATGTATTTTCAAAAAAAGAGAATGGAAAATATCTTAACAAAGGTCCCAAAAGGCAAGCTGAAACAAGCTCTTGTTTGTAGAAGACAAAATACTTTATAGATGCGAAGTCCTTCCTCCTATGCCATGATCAATAATATTAGTTCCCATGGATCAGAATAGTATTTCTTCTTTAGAGCAAATAACCTAGTTCTAACAGTATCTCCAAAATTTAGAATGGACAAATATAACTAAATGCAGGAATATCTTTAGAATTACAATAGATAATTTTTGCCTCCATCTTTGTAGAAATCGAATATATTTAAATATTTCCAGTATTTTAATTTCATATACATTAATCAAAAGTACAGGTCAGCATATGACACCCTTTCTTTTATTTTTGAGTCATTTCTCAGGATATTCTGAGTGTTCTCAGCCACAAGTAACTTGAACAACACATTACATTGTGAAGAAATTCTGACTTAAAAATCCTGCAATAGACTTTAGGCACAATCAGACTTTACCGGTCCTTGTTCTACAAAGGTCCTTCCCTGCATTTATCATAGCTGCTCCAGCAAATTGCTGAGGGATGGCCTTTGAAATACCTTGCAAAAGCTCCAAGACTGAGGCACAAGCTCTGCAGTTGAATCTGAGATCAGACAAACAGCACTGGGAGCTCTGCTCTGTGCATCTCCCCCAGTTCAGCCACTGATCCTGGAGTGCTCAGCCAGCTGTTCTCATGCCTCTGTGGAACAGTCCAGCATTCAGGCAGGTGCAGCAGGAGAACACTCACAGCAAAAGGGGATATTTCCAGCCAGAAGTGGTTGGGTGCACACAAAAGAGAGGTTAACAATTTCCCCAGGTGATGCTGCTTGTTAGGCCAGTTTGCACACCTGTGTTTGTAACTGTCAGTGAGAATCTGGATGAACAAGGCAGGGAAATTAGCATATTCCAGCTTTTCAGATTCAGAGATGGAAATTATATTAAATAGCTAAAAAAGGAAGAGATCAATATAGCTACAGCTTTTATGGCAGGACTGTGCACTTATTCCAACTCTTTTGTTCCAGGAACAGGAACTTTCCAGTGTCAACTGAATATGAAGTCATTAACAGCCTGATCACACACATATTATCTGCCTGGGGGAACTTACAATAGAGGGAGAAGTACATCTGTGACTCTAGTGCAAGGAAACAGCTTCTGACATCAGATCTGGAGAGAAAAAGTGGAAGACCACACATTGAACATAAGGAATCTGTAGGTTTGCTGGTGCCTCAGGAGCTCTCTCTCCTTTTCAGGGCAGATTAACCTTGTCCTCTCACTTTGCCTTCCTTTTCATACCTTACCACAGCATATCAGCAAGGCCAGCTCTGGCACTCACACTGAGCAGCACAAGTATCTGTGTGAAATGCAAACTGCAACAAAAAAAAAGATCATTATTTTTTGTCCTGCTCACTTGGGCAACAGCAGTTTTTGCTCACTTTTAATATCACGTATTTCCAATGCAAACACCAGAATTGGGTTAGGGAACAGCACATAAGTGGCCCACAGGGGACTTCATTTTGGAGCACCAAAGCAGAGCCATAAAGGGCCAAGCCCCAGACCCTGACACAGGCACCCACAGCAGGAATGTAACTGAGCTCTTTTTAAATGGCATGGAAATGCAGGCTAGACCCCACATTAACATCCCCTCCTTACAAGGTAAATGCATTTTTGCAAACCTATATTTCTTGTTTATTCAGTCTTTTCTCAGAAGCAGCTTATTAGTGCTGTTTACCAGTGTGTGAAATCTGGCTTTTCCCTGCTTTGGATTTTCTTTAGTTCCAGGCTCTTTGGAACAATTGTATGGATTTCTTATTAGTAGTGCCAGTGTTTCATTTAAAATATCCCTAAAGCCAATTCTATTCTAAAAGTGTCAAAAATCAAGCTGTCATTTTCCAGTTAATCCAGTAAGTGTATCTGAGGAGTAAATGATCACTCACTGGACTTTCTATGTAGGGTAACTTCTGGCACCATTCCAGTGCTAACAAGGATTTTACTGATTTATACTGGCATATATTCCATTGCGGACTCTACAGAGGCATTCATAATGTTTGAAATTTTTTGGTGATTTTTTTCATCCTCACAGATACATGAACAGAATTACATTTTTTTAGACAGTTTGGTTTGGTAGGCAGTAGATTAAGCTGCAGAATTTGTTGGAAGTACCTACCAATAAATATTGTTGGCAATTGAGAGACAGGACTTCACTTGGTGCAAGCAAGAAGTTGTTTATTGTGAAGTCCTCTATTGTTTCCAGTGTTCTGTTTATACACTGTTACAGCTTTAGGTAGAATTTTCCACTGCAAAGCAATAATCACATTATTAATGTTCCTTGGCAATATTTCCTAACCACAATGTTGCATGTGCAGTTTTACACGAGTTCCTTAAAACAAAGTACCACGTTCCTTTTTACTTCCTCCCTCACATTTCTGTTTGATGTTCCCAAGGTTTCTGGCCCACCAAGGCCAAGATGTCCACACCATCCATCAACTCTGCAGTACTTTCTGCTCCACTGCTCAGCTGCCCCTCACAAAATTTCACCCTACAAACAGCTGGTACAGTTTCCTACTCATTTTTATATCAGTTTTCAGTATTGATTTTAAGTATGGTGCACTTCATAGCTTAGGGAGAGTTGTGTAGATCAAGAATTCATTGACTTATTACTGCTAAAAGGAATGACAAGACTTGGTTATTCTTTATTGTGTCTGTACTTATGGATCTGCTGGTTAAACCTGTTTTAACCCTTTCTTTGACAAGACAAGGGGGGTCACATTTTACAATAGGTGCATTATATTTTCTGAGATTCCTTCTTGCTTCTAAGCCCATCCTGACACAGCTTCTTCTACAGAAGGAATTTTAAAAATCCCTTTTCTGAATTACTATAAGAAATTCTAGTTGTACTGTTCAAAAATATTTATATCATTTGCTAAAGAAATGCTTCAGAGGAAAATGTGAAGAAAGTGCATTTTTTACTGATCCTGATGGCATCAGAATGTCACCTTCCTACAGAGAAGCCTGATACCAGACAACTACAGAACTTCTGCAGGGCGTGGAGGGTCCTACAGTCTAGGCCTGAGATATAAATTTGGAGTTCTATTCTTTCAAAAATTTCCTATTTTACATTGGCCAAATCACCCAAACTCAGGCCTTCTAAATTTATCTCGATGCTTTAGATAATTATCCCTTAATAGAATCTGTATCCTTTTCCTCCTCCTTTACTTCTTTTTTAAGAAGTAAATCCTCATCCCATGCAAATGAAAAGCTAATGCACATTTTAAAGACCATCAGTTCATCTGTAACAAGTGCCAGCTATTGATAGGAGAAAAAGTTACCCAGGTTTTTGGAAGCATGTCTTTTGAAAAATTCTTATTCTAACTTAAGGGCAAATTCATTTCTTGAATAAAGCACTGCCAGTGTCATTAACTTCACTGAATTGCAGATCTTGGCAAAAAAGAAAACCACCTTTCCTACTTTGAGTTTTCCATACTTCTTTGAATGTAATTATTCATGATAAAAGAAAGCCAAATTAGTAGGAAATGTGAATTCAGTTCCATAAAGTAATTTCAGAGATATGAGCAGCTGCACCTTTTCTGCAGAGAACTGTAAAAAGAGAACCCTTTACAGCCTGCTCACAATTCAGAGCTGCTGTGCATGGCCTCAGGAAGAAGAAAGAAAATGTTAATTATGTTTCTTTTAAACTTGCCCTCCTTTAATATACCTATTTCTAGGAATACCATATCCATAGATGGTTGATGCATTCATGGGATAAGAAGCTTTATTTCAGATGTGAAAAGACTGAATTCAGGTGTTATATTTCCCAGCTATAAATTATTTCTTCTTTTTTTCTTTTTTTTTTTTTTTCTGAGTATTTTTTGGAGTTTATGACGTCTCTTAAGGAAAGTCCATTAGCTACATAAGAACATCAGGCATATTTTTCCTTCTTCAATCCTGTTTACCTCATTGTGCCATTTCCTGCAAATTGTAAAGAAATTGAGTTTTTCTAAAAATGGCACTGCCGAACTCACTCCCTGCATTTCAACATCAACACACATCCAAGTTTTCCGGGTTATTTTTGTCTCCTCTTTTCTACTGGTTTAATGTCTGATTTCTCTTTCTTTCTGAAAAAGTCCAGCCCTTTCTGCAGTTTAGTTGTATATCTTGTATTCATAAACAACAGAGGTTAAAGACACCAATGTTTTAACCTTTCTGCACATGCATATAAGCCTTCCTCCAAAGAGGGGAAGAATTCCACTCTGCTCTCCTCATACATTTTTAAGCAGTTCTTTATTCAGTGCTATGCCTTACCTTTGAAGGTTCATAACTTTTATCTTGCAAAGAAATCTCTCATTGTTTCCACTGGGGTTGACAGTATTAAATTCCAAAAAACCATCAGTCCTGCAGCTGGAACTGAGTTGGTCACTCATGCAACTCCAAGGGCTCCGTGCTGGAGTCACATTCTGCTACCAAAAAACACCACGATGAGGGGAATACAGAGAAACTGAAAACAGCAAGGAATCAAATACCAGCTCCCAGCAGTACAGAGGGGTGGGAGCTTTACAAACAAAAATCTGTTTGTGATGAGTCTCAACACATCTGCAGAAAAGTCTGGGTAGGACAGGAGAAAGATGAAGGGCTGGCTCTGTACGTTCTGTTCGTCACTTTTTCTGTAAAACTGGCAGCACAAAGAAATGACACCACAGTAAAGTTGCATCACTCTGCATAAGGTAATCCTGACTCTGCAGGCTCCAGGGAGAGGCAGATGTGGCCCTCGTGGCCCAAGATTAGTAATGGAGAACAGCAACAGTACTTAAGCTCTGCTGAGGTAGAGACATGAAGCTCGGAAAAGCTGAGGGGATGAGGGGACAAATGGAATCACCACTTGGGATTTTTGTTTATTTGAATTACAGATGCCTTAGGGGGAGAAAGAAAGCAAGCAAGTCTGCTCTGTATTTCATGAATGTTTTCAGCAGAACTACTGTTTCCTTTTCCCTTCTCTCCTTTTCTAATCCAAGAGGTATTTTGGAAAATCTTTTTAAATGGGCTGAATTTCCTTCTCTTGCTGCTGAAACTGCTACTAGCCTAACACAAGGCTTAGCTTTAAATTTTAACAAACAAGGTATGCAAATCATGATTTTTGTGTCTGTCTTGCTGCATTAAAAATCTCACATATGATTGCACATTTTGAGAAGTTTTCTTATTATAAACATCTCCTAGATTAGGAGAAGCAGTCTTTAGAGGAAACAGTAAAAATGCTCAGTAGAGCGGGAGGAAAGTGAATGTGAAAAGAACAACAGAGGTAATGTGGACTGGCAAAACCATAAAGCTCAGTGAAAGGAAGGGGGCAAACTGCAAGCACTGCAAGAGCTGAGCTGAAGAGGGTTACTGAGACATCTTTTCAGACCCTCTTGGGTCCCCTGGAGACAAAGTTTTGTTCAGGGGCAGAACTCAGGTAATCCCTTTGCCCAAGAAACAAACGGGCAATAGAGAAGCACACAGATTCCACATGAAGGTGCAGAAGTAACAAGTCACATCTCCCCCTCCACTCTCAGCTGAGGCACAGAGGCCAACATCCGCACACATTGTCCCCAAACATCCAAACTACCTCAGGATTTCCCCAAGGACTTGGTGAACTTGGGAGTAGAATTGTGTCTTCTCTTACCGAGAACACGACAAAATATCCATGAGAAAGCTTTAGGAACAGCATCTCCCTCCGGAATGGCTTTTATGTAAGAGACAGCCATAGCCTGAAGTACAACTGGGCAGATGTGGCCTTATTCAGAGGTTTATACCTTCAGCTACAAAAATATGAGCAAAAAAATCTCAGGGACTGATTCCCTCCATCATACCCAGATGGTTTCATATTCCAGACATCTTCCCCTGTACTCTGATCACATCATTAATCACAAGGTAACACATAGCTAACCAAATATCCTTTTCTTCCAGAGGAATAAAACAATCCTGAAAGGTCAATAGAGGTAACAGAACGAATCATAATAGCAGGCAATTACCTCTGCTGCAGCATCAACAAGGTGCTTAGAACCCCTGAAGTTGGTTGATCAATGACTGGAGCAGGAGGATAAAGGAGCTCATCAGTGCCAGGAGGAGACCGACAGTTCAGGCAAAGCCCTGGCTGCAGCCTGGAGCTGATCCCTGGGACTGGCAGGTTCCCCTCACAGCATCCCAGTAGGGCCAGCGGGCAGGGATAGAGAATTCTGCTCAGAGCTCTGCTGGGACACTGGTGCACTGATGGGGTTAGGATTTAATGGTGCGTGGCATGCTGAGGATTTGGACTGGGAATTTTAACCCCATTCATTTGCTATGTTTCTGTTAAAATCTTTTCTTAAAGGCTGCTCTCTTTCAGTTAACTTCCAGAAGTTATCACAAGGTATCAGACTACTGCAAGCAACTGTTTTTGTGGCTGAGTGTGACTGGAGCCATCCAGAGAAACATGAGACACAGCTTTGCCTGTCCCAGCCTGTTCTCCCTGGGTTGTATGGCAGCAGAACTCCACCCACATCATCCGCCTTCACATGCATTTATTTACATGCCCTATGCAAAAATGCAGAAATGCTATGCCACCTCCCTGGCAAACTTTTCTTCTGCATCAAGTAATTCAGCTAAGAAATTTTTTTGCACATAGAATCGTTCTGGTCTTAAGCATCTCTCACAAAAGAACAATCTAGCAGTTATAACTGACAAGAATTCCCTAAAGAATGATGGATTACAGAATCAAGAACTAACTTTTGCATTCCAATTCCAACAGAAATTCCAGTTTCTAGATGAAAAGGTACCTCTGAAAGCAACATAGAGTTTTCATTTCTGAATTTCTGCCTCTCTGTTCTTCTTCTTTTATGCGGATAAATTAACTTGTTCTTGTCATCTTATTAGCCAAGAAATTCTTGCCATATCTTACAGTTACATAATTTCCACATTTTCCTTTATGTTGGATATATCAGTTTAGACATATAAAGTCTCTATCACTCATATTTCCTGTTAAATATATGCAAAATATCAGTAATAATCATCTCACATACTGTCCAGGTGTTTTTTTGAAAATAAATTAATAGCAAAATGTTGAATCTCACTAAAGGGAAATTTTGCTATTTTTATCAGGGCATGCAAATAACTCTAATTACTTATGCCACAAAAAATATTAGTAAAAAGTATTCTTGGAAGTCACAGAGCAGAAAAGACTTTTTTTTTTTTTTTAATAAACCATGAAAATATATAGAGGAATATCACAATCAACTATATTTGTAATTACATTTAATACAACTGAGAATGAAGTTTTCCTAAACCCCACCTGTCTGTTGATTTAAATGGTGACTTTCACGCACTGCAATAAATCTGCAGCTTTCCTAATGCTAATCAAAAAGTGCAATAGATGAATAGTCCAATGCAGCAATCATGGTACATAATTGCAGTAAAATAATAAACAGCTACAGCTTGAATAATGTTTCTAGTTTGATGACAATGTCAACAATCAAACAGTCAAATACTTTTTCTCCTGAATAAAATTTAGGGAAATGAATTATACTTACAAGCTCACGCAGGTGACATTCATGAAGTATTTTTCTCATTGTTCAGCAATAACTTCTTCCTATTTTATTCAAGCAAGCTGCAGTGTTGCCAGGACATTTACGTGGGAACATTTACCTTCATGTATGCTTGTCAAAAACATTATTTCTCCACAAAACAGAACATTGTAAATTGGATAGACTATTTCTTGAGGGCACGGAAAATAATGTTGTTTACTGCTATTTTTTCTAGGTTTGTATGTATAATAAGACTCTGAAATTAGCTCCTTGGGATGGTTAATGAAGTCAAGTAAGCCCATTCATTGTACAGCAGAAGAAATAACTTGTTTTAATTCCATATTAATATAATTTTGCCTGGATTTTTTCAAAATAGACCAATTCCACTCCATTCTGGAGCAAATTATGTACCCTGAGCACATACTGACCATGCCTTGATAACCAGAGATCCCATTACATGTTTAATAATTGACTATTCCATACAGCATTGATGCATTTTTGTCTGGAACTAATTCACCTTTGTCTGTGTACCAAGAAGAAAGTACAGTGAATTACAGATACGGTCTTGAAATGTAAAGGCCATATGCTTTATTCATCTCAGGTCTTTTAAACTCCATATTCATAACAGGCACTGCTTGGGAATTAATATCCTGACTTGGGTATGCCAGTATATATACAACATGATTTATTAGAGCAATGATTCATTGAAAAGCACCTTGAACCTATCAGGGAGACAGCACCTTCTGTAACAGGTTTGACCTCACAAATAAATCACTTACTGCTGTATTTGCAGAGATGTGTGTGACGTGTCACACCGACAAATAAACCCTCTTGTTACAGTATTTTAAATATCAAGTTTAACAAACCCACTGAAAGTTTAAAAGCTCCACACTCTCTGTGGCAGAACAGAAGGCACAAAAAGGTTCCCACTGTTCATGCAGAGCTGTCATCCCGTCACTGCCAACCTAGGAACAGAAGATCTCAACAGAGGGCTTATCTCAAGTGTAGGTTGTTTCATCTCACCAGAAAATAAGCATCTTCATCATCCCTGTTCTCACCAAACAATTCTAACCAAGGTCAATCAGCCTGGCTGGTTTCAAGCACAGACTCACTGATCTAGGTCTCACAACCCCACTGAATATAGCCCAGAATGAAAAACAAAACAAAAGATAACAACCTGTAAAATTTAAAAAAAATGGCATTTAATTTCAAGGAGAAAGAGTAGTAAGTTTTCTCCATTGGTAAACATTCTCTCTTAGCTGTACAGTAACCCAGCTACTTTTCCATGTTTGGAGGCTGCATGTCCAAAGGTGAATTTGTTGTATATTATGCCGTTCAAGCCAGCATCTTCAAGCGCAATGAATTCACAGACAAATTATTTTTGTCATTTTGCCACAACTGCACTATCGGCCAAATAATGCCTCTGAATTTCCTCTGGCTATAACCAATGCCAAATCCCTCACAAGTAAATCAGCAATGCCCTGAAGTAAAGCATCTGTTACTTTTATAGTGATTTGCAAAGTCACAAATGTAGATTTGTCACCAACCAATCTGGTGAAGGGTTGCTTCTATCTAATAATCTCACCTGTTACATTACCTTACAACATATCCAGGCTGACATAAATCTTGTCATGGAAAAAAACCTGATAATGCTTAATTTACCATTTTAAGAGATTTCAGATACAGACTCTGGTATTACCTCATCATTCTTATTCTTAGGAAGTGCTAATCTTCAGATCACCACAAAGTAGAAAACCATTTCAGAAATCTTCTTGCATCTTACCTTAATTTTTGCTGTCTTCGTAGCCATTCCTCCAAAAAATTTGGGTTTGATGTCTAAACGTGTTCACTTAAACCATAACAGACTTTCCCCTGTACTTGGCAGTCTTTTTCCCTCGGATGTTTTATGAAGTCCTTTACAACACAAAGCACTCCAAACATTTTTATCCACCAATACGCAGCTATGTTTTGAGAGGCCTTTATCAAATGAGGTCAGAGTTTTGCCACGGCCATGACAGACCCCACTACACTGATCACTCTGCAGAGATCCCAGATGAGTGCACTCTCCCCAAAGCCCCATTCTGACGGTGCACTATCACAGCAGTCACTCTCTCGCACAAACCTAGGGGATCCCCAACATTTGTTAAATTCTGCTTGAGGAATAGCTGCAGACACCTCCTGTATGGGATACATGACCCTTCATTGCTGCTATCAAACCCAAAAACGAGAGTCTTATGCTAAACAAGTGCTTTTTCCACCCAACCACCCTGTGGTTGCTGATGAGCAAGAGAATTTCTTCCCATCTCAAGAAAAAATTTCAAGTTATGTCAGCTACAAGCCATGGCCTCAGCTCTAGAGGTGGGGTGACTGCAAGTACCCCATTCTCCTTTAGGTCTGAAGGAAAAACAAAGTAAAACACTGAAAAGACCTGAACCAGGATTTTTAGGAATCTACATTCATTGCTTTCTAACACATTTGAGATGTCTAAATTCCATTTCCCTGTGGACTGTGGGTTTGACTACACAGCAATCCAAGTGTTAAACGGCCTAATTTGGGATTGGATGCTGGTCTGTGATTTTATTTTATCTTTTACTGGTGGGTGCCTCAACAGGCAAAGTCAATTTAGCGATTTTCTGAAGCAAACAATAACTTACAAGATGTGAACTCAATTCATGGTCCAGTTGAAGTGCTGGGAATCTCTCTGGTGATCTCTCCACATGTTTAATGTGGTTCTGTTGTACTTGGGAATATTTCCACTCTTTCACACCCTTCTTTGTTGAGAATACCTTTGGTAAGTACCACTGATTCCCAGTGATTTATTTACTTCATGTTTATTTAACAAGATGTGCATTTTACCCACTTGTGTGGTGTTTCAGCCCTGATAAAGCTGCACATTCACAGCTCCACTTCTGGTTTTGTTGGGATTGTGATCACAGACACATGGGCAACAGAGACAGTGGACTCTGAAGATCTTAATTACAGAGCCTGTTTCTCCTTGTTTCTTTTTTTTTATTCAGGAAAACTAATAATCATTTATAACATAGACAGCTGTTTATTTTTCTGTTCCCAAATAACTGTTATGTTGTCACTCTACTCAGTAAAACACATCTAGTGAAAATGTTAAGTTCAGGCGATAATGCTGGTCCTGCATTAGCTGGAAAATTACTGACATTTCGCTGCATGAGGGATGCTGTTTCCTAAGTGGATACTTCACCTTTTAAAGGGTTTATTACAAGCTTGGCTGTAGGCTGTACCATTACACACAGATTTTGTCTTTCATCAACAATGGCAATCACCAATACTGCTTTACAGCTCCAGAGACACTTCAGCTGCTCATGGCCTCAAAGTGGTGAAAATAACCAGCAGTTTCTCATTCCTGAGTTATTCTGTGTTTTTCATAACTGGCTCTCTTGGTTCTCTGGATGCTGTCTAAATAAGTCAAATGCCCCATCCAGGACCAAAAAGAAAATGCACCCAGAAATATGAGGGAAAGAAAGATTTCTATGAAAACATTCATATCTTTAATGAAAAATAGACCAAGGTCTACTTATAATTTCTGTCTCTATTTTAAATATGAATATATGGTCAACTGTTAGCACATCACAGTCAGCTACACTAGTTTTGCAATAATAACTAACAATGACAGTTACACAAGATTTTATGAATCTCTTGAAGGAAAAAATCTTGACACAGCAGTTATGAAAAGTTAAAACAAAAACAAAAACAACCAAAACAAAAAAACACAAAACAAAACAATCCCAAAACCCCAAACAAACAAAAACAATCAAGCAAACAACAAACAAACAAACAAAACCCAAAACAAACAAAAAAACCTCTTAGGTCTGCTTTTCTCAGAGCTCCATTTAAAATATTTTTCTCTGCAAGCGTTTATTTCAGCAGCAATCTGTGCAGGAAGAACAGAGCTGCAGACAAAGTCAGGCACTGCTGCTGGACTCTGAATTGCCTGTGTATGAGCAAACCAATTAGTGACTGGCAATAAGTCATGAGGTGCAATTGAAAGGAATCTTCAATCTGGCCTTCCCTTCTCAAGAGGCACTTAGCTTCCCATCCACCACTGCTAGAACTTGAAACTCCTCTGCAGCTGCCATCTGGCATGCAAGTGTGGATCTGGGCCTAAATGAGGAACAATAAAGATGAATGCAAGCCTTGATGCTTTGCACTGCACAATACAGCTTTGTAAAAGATCCTTTATATTAAATGATACTGAAATCAAGATTTTAAGCATTATGACTATGCCTCATTGTATCATTTCAAAGTTTATATAAAACAGATTAAATAATCCTCTAGCCAAGTTACTAAAAACTAAACTGGTGAGGGATGAGAAAAAGAAATCTTCTAGCTGACAAAGAGAACAGAAACAATAGTCAAAAAATGGGTAAAACGTGATGTTTACAGTACATTTAATTTTTACTCTCTAAAGTACAATATTCCATGTCCTAAAAAAGTGTACAGATACGAACAAAAAACCAATTTCTTTCTTTTTAAAATTAAAACCATATTGTGCCTCAATAGTCCTTGAGGAGGATGGCAGTAGCAGGTACCCAGGGCAGGCAGCATCTGACTGGCAGGGAGGGGTGCAGCTGACCTCCTGCCAAGACCTGGTGATTGCGAAGAGCCAGAGCGTCAGCACTGTGTGGAGACAGAGGGAATGACCTGTGGGACAGTGACCCTGCAGTGCCCCCCCAAAACACAAACCCCACACTCCCCGGACCACTTTGATCGTCCGCAAAAATCCCACTGTACTAACCGGAGATCGGTTCTAGGAAGGGCAAAATTCTCTCAGTTTCCTCCTGACAACTCCAGGAGAGGAAAAGGAGGTTACATGGGGGAAAAAACCGCTAAGTATGTTTTGCTTTCAGAAAATAGCAAGAAACTTGTGTATTTCAGCAGACCTGTGTGGCTGTGGCAGCAGAATCAAAGCCTGGAGTACCTCTGTTTCTGAGAGGGGGGAAAGGATGTGCCTTTACAGTAATTCCTCTCAGAAAAGCAATCATGAAATCCACATCTTATACCCAGTTTTTCCATGTTACACAATTCAGTGTTAGAGAGAAGCTATTTTAAAAATTACAGAGGTCCCCCAAAATGACGGCTCTGGTTCACAACAAACGGTCAAGGTTTGAAATTAATATTTGTTCTACATTGAAAGAACACAAAATCCTCTCCATATCTTTTCTGAAGGGAAATGTGTCAGATACCCAATTTTATGAAAACCAAAATGCTTTCCAGTACAAGACTCATCTCCTTTCTCTGCCCTATCTGTGCAAGAGATCAGCAAGCACTCTGCAGTCAGAATGCTGTCAGAACAAATATGCCACCACAATACACTTCCATATTGACTAGAGCCACGTTTGAACTAAAAGCAATTTAATGAAAATCATCAGCACAGGGCACACGGAGATCCAGCAAGTGCCAGTGTTGGACAACACCACAGAGAGAAGTTCTAACTCGGCTGGGTACCCATGTTCCACACTGGGGATGTTACAGCACCTTCGCTGCACAGAAATATATTTCAGATTACAGTACAGTATTTTTTTGTCTTGGTTCCTTTCTGAATTAGAACAGAGACATACCAAGAAAACAGGAATGGTTTCCTTCTGATAATGGATCACTCCCACTTTCAGCTCAGCAGAATTATTAAATCTCAAACTTCCAATGATACAGAGGCTTTAGGTATAGGAAAGCTGATATTTGACAAAAATGGTTTCCAGCACAATTATTAGAAATACCTGCAGTTAAATTCTGTAGGCTACAGAAGAACACAGCACCACGCTGACATTCACCTACTGAGATCCCAAAGAACGCACAAATGAAAAGCAAAGTGACAAATACTATAATATCAACTTGAAAAAACAGTATCAAATTTCTTATATTAAATATTGATTTTTAAATGACCTTACAAACTTTCTCTCGGACTGTTATGTGTTGCTGTCGTTGCTACCTCCAGACACAGCCCTGAAAATTGTTTTTAATTGTGATTAAAATACCAAACAACTGGAAGATTTGATCAGCCAGTAATAGCACGTACTGTGCTGGAAAGATAATATGGAATGTCATCAGAAATATTACGCAAACAAAACAAGCTATTTTAGGTCCACTAAAATGCAAAATATAACCAAGTAAAGGAAATGGCAAAACAATTGATACATATTGACATAACTTTACAGACAGTGGAGGATTTAGAAGAGGGAGAAAAAAGAACCCTAGGCAACTTAAAATGCACATCTGAGAGACTCTAAAACCAGAAATGAACCAAGCATTTCATTCTGTTCATCTGTGACAAAAAAAAAGACTGCTTTGATGGTCATGGCACCTAAAACAAGTGAAAATTTTTGTTTATCTCCCTTTCTCTGTATTTTATCTTCTAGATAAGTCTTCCTTGCAGCCAAGTTTAAAAGTTTTATGATTGTTTTTGAGCCTTTTTAAGTTGATTTGGGTTTTTCCTTAACTTTCAGACTAAGCTTTGTATTCTGCCCTGTCTCTACCTCAGTTCATTTATCTTCTGTAGCTTCAGAGGAATCAGCACACCGGAGCCTGCTTTGCTTTGTTTCTGTACTGCAGTTTAGCCTTTTGATTCCTGCTGCTTGTCTCAGTAATAACGGATTTGCTAATGTTTGCCTTCAATTCCAACAGCAATCAACCGATGGAATGATCTTCTTTTGCAGGAAGTCAACATTTTCTTGCCTACCCGTATTTGTGATATTCAATGTAATGTTCAAAGTAGCTGCAACTGCAGCACTTAAATAATTTCCAGATAAAAGCTGTGTATTTCCTTTACTTGTGTATAGATGAAGCCATGTGAATATCACCAAAGCTTCAAGCTAATGCTCTGCGACTGTTATGAAGGAGAAAGGTTTGTGAACACTTCTTTCATGTCTCTCTTCTCCATCTCATCACAACAGAATTTTCGTCAGATCTGAACTACACATCAAAACAGAGCAGATATCATGAACCAAAAGATCATTTATTAATTTACAATTACAAGCCGTAATTCTACAGCCTCAGTGTGCACGACTTGTGTAAGACCCTGGGAATTTTGCGTCTCAAGAAGTGCACAAAATGCCAAATTTTCTTACAAAAACCAATTTACCACTTCTGGAACACCTTTGGCTTGGAATTCCATACTCTCAGTTTCATATCCTGACATGGGTATTCTGATTTATGTTTGACATAATACTAATATAAGAGTAACAGAATAACATGTCATTCCAAATTCCCCCTGAAACTAGGCCAGAAACCCATGAAAATAATTCTGTGATGAAGAGTAGAAGCCAGTCCAGTGATTACCATTCTCTTTAGGTAATTGTCAGAACATTACATGATTCTTCTGCAGGGGTAACTTTGTCTTCATTTGGTAGCTGGAAGACAGGTTTTAATTAGCCCATCTTTCATTATCGCTGGGAAACTTTCTGTGGTCATCTCTTCTTCCCTTGCAGAGGAGCATCTCAGTGCTTCATCTCTTGTATACCTTCTTGTCTGATACTCATCTCTGCCCACACCATCCCTTTCACAACACTGCACTTCAGGCATGGTTTGCAATTTCACCCACTTCCAGAGGGCTCAGTGGAGAACTCAGCCTAGGATCACACCCAGTGCTCTATTTGTTACCTTCAACAAATTATTCTCAGTTCTAAAGCATTTTATTTATTAAACAGTTTCTTAAAAACTAATGTGAAGTGGAAACCTTGTTTTTAAAGGCAGCAAGCCAGAAATTATTATTACTACGCCTGTGATTCAGTTTACAACAAAACTGGTGAAGGACAGAACCTCAGCCAGCACAAAACAGCTCCCACTGGGCTCAGTGGAGCCACATTAATTTGTGACCACTCACCAGTTCATCCTTAGTTTTCCAATCTGATGCACAAGATTTAACCTTTGGATTGGTTGTCTTTTCTATAAATGAAGTGTTTCTTTTAATAGGGAATCTTATATATTGAGAAAACACGTAACAGTAATTCAAACTCTAGAAAGAGAAGGTTTTAATCCTAGCTACTACTTTTCAGGAAAAAAAAAAAACAACCCAACCAAAAATCTTAATATGTTTATTAAGCCTGGTCACCCAAAATAAATGATCCATTATGCACAGGATGTCAGTGTCATAAAGTTTTTTAAAGTGGACTTCTGTCTCCCAAAGCGAGTTGAGGAATTGCTTTTTTTACAAAGTTCAAGATCCTTTGGTAAGAAAGATTACTTATACAGACACATTAGTTCATTTCAAAACTGCCAATCTGGATTTTCATCATTATATAATCCCACAGATTTTAAAAGTCAAGCACCTACAGTCTGGACTGCTTATGTATAAGAAATGGCTTGTGTAGTCTTTGTCCAACACTCCCCCCATTTTAAACAGTGACAAAAGTCACCCTGTCACTAACAATAATAGTTCCCCAAAATCTCAAATTGCAAATTGTAGTCTATGGAAAGTGAAACTTTATGTGAACAAAGCAGGACCAAAGCCAAGCATGGAAATGTCATGGAGAAATACACAGGCACGCACAGCTTCAAGTCACTTTCAGCACTGCCCACACTGCCGCTTTATCCCCCTGAAGGTAAAGCACAAAAGTGCAAACTGTGCTCTCAGTCTGAAGCCAAGGCCACACTGCCAAAACCTCCTCTTGGCCAGCTTGCTGCAGTGGCAATGAAAGATTTGAAGTACATCTCATGGCTTCGGTGCAGGAGTGGAGCTTCGTCATTTGCATGTGCATTCCACACAGTAGAGCTTAAGAATGCATTCTACAATTCTATTTATTTTTTACCATAATGTCAGACCAGAGGAACGTTTGTATTTCCCTTCAACAGTACAAAAACCAGGATGTTTGTGGTGGAATCTAAACCTAACTGATGACATTCTGACATCTCAAGAAACTGGATTTTATATGCCTAAAAATTAAAGAAGCAAATGATTTAAAACTTTCTGGACTTCACCTTTTGCAAAGTCCATTTAA
Source organism: Donacobius atricapilla (assembly GCA_013397315.1). NCBI lineage: Eukaryota > Metazoa > Chordata > Aves > Passeriformes > Mimidae > Donacobius > Donacobius atricapilla. Next base: position 433,505 of record WBMY01011999.1, read on the forward strand.
CACACTTCTCATGACATTCATGTATTTTGCAAAACGTTCCATAGCTGATGGAGAAGGAGATGACTTTGTGAGGCCATTCGACACAGAGAAAGCTGAGCTTCATGACCGGAGTAAGATAACTGTGTCTTTACAAACACACCATGTTAACCTGCTTGTACACAGGGCCAAGGAATTACACACAGGGAAGTGATGGAACAGACTATCAGTTCTAGAAAATAGTACTATTGGCACGGACTGTTGCTCAGCCAAGGCCGTGTTAAATTCCCGAGCTTAAGAGAGAAAGAACAAAGACCTAATGGAACTATGAACAGTGTTTTGTCACATAAAAGAAAAAGAAAAGGGGGGGTACATCTTAGAGAGGGACATGGAGTAGGGGATTCGGGAAATCTGTACCTTGTGAGAACCTCAGCCCATGGGGAAAGCAAGAGGGTGATGTGGATGGGAAATTAGGACAAAAACGGGGTGGTGTGCCCCTGTTGGAGTCCAGGGCATGTGGAAAACCCCTCAAACTGCCCTGGGGGTCCCAGACCCTGGCTGGGAGCCCAGGAAAGCACTGTCTTTGACCTTAGTCCATGGGAAAAACTTCCAACACTCATAGATGAATTGAAAACAACAAACATTTAAAATAGATGGTAGTTTAGTTTGTCACAGGGTGAAAATTTGTAGTTTTGGGGTTTTAGTATGGAAGTAGATGAGAGCAAGATGGAGAATTTTGGGCGTTGTCTCATCTTCTTCTTCTTCGTCTACTCCATCTTCTGCTGTGATGGTGGCACAGAGACATTGGTAGAATGGATTCAAGGTAGAAATTACGCGTTTAGAACAGATGACAGTAATTGGCACAAACCCGTAAATATAGTATGTTTTTAGAGTTAATTGGATTAGAAATCTTTAAAACAACCTTGGACTCTCCGTCCATGTTCCTGCAGCCACATTTCTTCAGTGCACTGAGACTGCTGTAAGACCTTGAGATAAGAAATAGAATAAACACCTTTGAAGACCAAGCCACAGGTTTCATCGCATCTTTTAAACCCTGGTATGGGACTCTGAGAGACAGAAAACCCCCAATTAGGGGAATGTCAGCGTGAAAATCCGTACATCCCCCAACCATTAGAAAGATCCCATGGGAAATGCCCCATGGCCTCTCCCTTTATTTCAGCGAAGTTACAGGATTCTGTCTCCTTTTTGGACACAAACCTCCGGCGCTGTGAATTTTCTGACACATTCATTATAGTCCAAGCCTCCCAAGCCGATCTGTCCACGCTGTCAGCACAACCCTGGCGCTGCAGGGCCCATCCTTAGCGCCAGCAGGAAGGCGAAAGTTCGGGAGGTCACCTCCCGGTGCCACAAGAAGAGGAGGTGACACAAGGGCACACCGCCCGTGTGAGGAGGCAAGGCCGCCGTGCCGCGGCGGGGGAGGCCCGGCCCGGGGCTCCCGCCTGGCCTGCGGTGAGCACGGCAGGAAGGACGGAG
>WBMY01011999.1:435279-447687 GCA_013397315.1 Donacobius atricapilla
ATATCTATATTATATGTATGTGAGTGCGCGCGCGCGTGTTCTAACCTGCCTATTTCCCCCTTCCCTCCCTCACCCAATACGTAGGCAAGTGCAGTGAGAGTTAAGGAGGACAACAGCAGATACGGTTACTTTCTTTGTTTCTATCAATCTGGCTTTACCGTGTAACTTACTCTTCTTTCTCCGCTGCTTTACGAGGGTGCAGCAGCTGCTGTTTGATTTTATAAACAAGGCATGATTGTTTCTTTAAGCTTTGTAACAATACAGTCCACGTGCGCAGTTTGTTTTCCAGGCGTGGTTTGCTCCTGGAGTCTGGTTCCACTGTGTGATTGTACCAGTGAACTGCCTTCGTGCCTTTAACTTCAGAAATGCGAGTTTTAGAATTTAGCCTATCATCTGTGACAACCTAATTAGCATTCGGATGATCTCAAAGACCTATGAGAAGTCCAGAGGTGTGTGTGGGGAGCGCTGAGGACACGGCAGGTGACAGTCCTGTCAAAGGGGAATTTGAGTTTGTGCCAATTACAATAATTTAATGAGACCAAGTGGATTTCATAACAGTGGTGATTTCCAAGGATTTAATTCATACAAGGTGGCAGTTGCTGCTGCTGCAGCTGGAGCAGGTGATGCTGTCAAACCCCACCTGCCTACCCTGGCCCAGCAGGTGCCTCTGTAGAAGTGTCTCATTTTCAGCAGCCAGCTTCATGTGTGTCTTTGCCCAGCGCACTGCTGATCTGGTGCAGTTACCACTCAAATAATTGTGTGGATGTCACTCTGCTCACCAAGCACTGTGCATTTTTATGAACAATAACTAGCTATGCAGGGTCACAAAGTGTAATGGAGAACTTCAAGAAATGCCATCCAGCCCCGTGATCTGGCACAGGCAGGTCTTGCTCTGTGTTCTGGAAATCCTGCCTTATGCTATGGGTGCTAGATATGATTATTTTGCATCTGAATGTTCTGCGGTAGTACTGCTAGGGGTTTCATTAGCTTGCTGCCTTCTAAAACCAGCTTTATAAGGGCAGATTTTGGTGATTGAAGATGTTTTCTTTACCGCTTAAGTTTATCTTCCATTTGTGTGCGAGCTCAGTTTCTGAGATTTGCCTTAGGATATGCTAAGTGTGTTTGCTAGTTGAAAGAAAATTACAGAGATGTTGATAGACAAAAAATCACTCTGAGTGGCTTCTCAACAGGAACTCTTGAAGTTTTAGCAAGAATTTGTTTTGACAGACAAGTTGATCTTTCACTAAATCAGCAGTTTGTTTGCTTAAAAATAGGCTCCCAGAGTTGCAGTTCTGCATGAATCCTCTTTTTCTGTAAATCAATATATTGTGCATTGTGGATGACTGACTCATACACGCAAACAGAAGGAGGACTACTGGCTTTACTTAGAATCGTTTAGACAACTGTAGAAGAAGGAAAAGCTTATTTATTAGTATGATATGGGCACAAAGAATAGGAAGGGAGTTGAGTGTCAGATGCTGAGTGATCACTAGGGATTATTGGAGCGGTAATTATAAAGCTCATACTGTGGGAAATACAAGATACTAGGAGATGATTGTATTCTCTTGAGTTGTGGAAACGCTTCAAAATTGCGCAGGGAGTGGTGTTGTGTGAGGCCAGTGAGATCCTGCACTACCCAGCAGACACTGGGTACAAGGTGTTGGCCAGTCTGGTCCTTTTTAACTTATTTTCTGCATGGTTCTGGTTTAGTGGAGTATCACTGGCCCTGTAACCAGATGAAACTGCTACAGGGCTCAATGTCTAAGTATTGTCAAGTGTTTTATGAGCAGTTAGAATGTAATTAATGCCTTTTGTACAAAATGGGATTATTTCATTATTTTCCCTAATACAGAAAAAAAACATTGAGGACGTTATGTTGTGATTGTCTTTACATGTTTGCTGTTTAAGGGCAGTAGAAAATCTGAAATAACCTCAGAATATTTAGTAAATGAAAAAAATTTGGATGTTAAAAATATGGGAATTTACTGTTGATGTGCATGAATGGTGGCTTCTGAATTCTATGTTGCTGAGTTGTTGTATTCTTTGTTGTTCAGGCAATGGGCAGCCTGTAAGTGTGATTATTTTGCAGGATGATTAATAATATTAATAACATATAATAGTCTTAAGAATACTAAGAAAAATATATAGGATATTATCATGGGAGTATCTCTGTGGATAATTTATTGGCTGGACTCTAGGACCAAGCACTCTTGTGCCCCACTGTGGAATTCTAGTTATAAACTTGCAGCAACTCACAGCCTTAAAAAAATGTGTTGCTGACTTGAATTCACAGGCACTGTTTTGTATATGGTAAGAGTATAATCTTTGTAACCTTGTGCTAAGCAATAATTCTGCTCAAATTTTTCAGAGTTCAGAATTGTTGAAGGCAATGCCGTGTTTGTTATTATTTTTCATAATTACTGGAGGTCCAATATTTGTATGTATTTCAGGCTGCATGAGTCCTGGGCTCAGTTTATTATTTATATTTGTTGTGCTCTGTCAGTGTGTACTTTTTGTGGTGTATTTTCTTCTTTAGTCCCTTTCAACTGCAAATTCTCTGTAGCAGTGGAGCAGAAAGAGTTGGGATTGGAAGCTGAAAACAGAGAACTACTTGCATTCAGAAGGAAAAACTCATTCCAAATAAATGGAACCATAAGTCACGTTTAGGTTGATTTTAGAGATGTAGCTGATAGAGTGGTTTTGTTGCTTCTTCTGTGAAAGGGAATTTCCCCACTGATACAGCCTGAAATAAAGGAATGGCAAGACTGGAGTGTTGTGCTGTGATTTGAAGGATTATAATCTCAGGAGAGGAGGCAGCACTTCTGCTGAGGCTGCTTTCTCTGGTTGCCCCCAGGGCACTTGGAATTTGGGCCTCAGGCGCTTTCCTGTGAGGCGGCTTGTTAACAGAGAACTTTTTGTTTTGCTGGGAAAATTGCTGCCTGGACAGAGAGGAGGAAGAAATAGTGCGTACCCCAAAGTGAGCAGGCCTGGCTCTGGCAGCACCCCCTGTGCAATGTTAAAGGCAGCATTTGTTGTGTTTTGAGCTATCTTCAGTGTCACACATGAAAAAGCCTAGATGATTTGTGTGGGCTTGGATAAATTGCTGCTCCAGTGATGACAGGAGTGAAGAGGGGAGCAGATCTTGGGATTTCTCTGAAGCTGTGATGGGACTTGTGTTCTCTGACTAAAAGTCTGGTGTGGGGATTGGAAGGAGCAGCTTCATAGTTCTGATAAGGTGAATCTGATAGAAATCATGTGTTCTGTCATGGCTTTCAGTGAAAGTCAAATAAATTGGGCCCACCTGAATCACTGGAATTTAATAATAATAATATGACTCACCATGGGCCCTGAAAAAGCTGTTTTGGAGGGTTACAGCATCGTACTGCGCTGTGTGTAATATATATGTGCTCCTTGCAAAATCCCTTGTGGCTGGAGTGAGTAACGTTTTGGTGAGTAAATAAAATATTCTATATAAATATATATATTTCTTTATATATTTATACATATAAATATATAAATTAAAAAAATTGCCCCAGATTATACATTTCCCTTACCCAGGTGCATATGTTCATTATTGAAGGGAAGGTGGGGATATACAGGTAAATATTTGTCACTGTTGTGGAGGATTGGTTTTGGTAACAGCAAACACTGGGAACTTACTGACTGGAGTAACTTCTCTATGGCAGCAGCTCTTATTATTAACAGCATGAGAAACTCTCATATCCAGTCATATTTTTAAGGGATATTTGTGTACTGTAGCTTGCTATGATTTGGGTCAGCTACTAAACATACTTTTATTTCATAACTTTCAAAATCTGTTTCACAACTCTAATATTCTAAGTGTCACTTGGTGTAATGCAGCTGGTCCCAGTGCATCTGCATGGATTTATGTGAGGTAATGATGTGGCCCAGCAGAAGAATGGAATCGGGCAGCTTTGAAACTTGTTCAAATCTAAAATTCATCTAAATTAATCAAATTCACCCTCATAGGAGGAGATAACGCTTTAATCCTGTGCTAGGACTTGGTTTATTTCCACTTTTTGCAGCAATGCTCCCGCAAGGGTGAGTGCCTCATAGCCTGCACGTATCAGTGTCTTGTTCTGCAGTTTACTAATTTAACAGCTCATGAATCAGACTGTGCTGCTCAGCACTCCATTCTGCTGCTGATAATTAATCAGATATGGCTCTAATTACTGACTTTCAGCAGAACTTAACTGTGGTCATCCGTAACATCATCTGTTATTGACATATTGTAGGAATATAGGCACCAGAAAGAGAACTTGCAGGAATTATCTAATGAAAATCATAATGCTTTGTCCATCATGAAAGCTTTTTTATATAGCTTGAGTGTGGCCTCCCCACCTGAAGGTGACTGCCCTTTTCTGCATTGCCACACGGTGTCCCTGTTGTTGGAAGCTTCCCAAAATGCAGACTGGCATTTCTAGGAATTCACTGCTTGCCCAGGGCTGCTGGAACACGGGCCCATAGCAGGGTTCGTAGACTCTGTGTTTAAACTTTCCCCAAGGTTTGATTTCTCAAGAGAGCTTAGCTGAAAAATCAGTTAACTCTCTTTTTTTTTCTGTTACTTTGAATGGTGTGCTAACGATTTAAAACCCCTCAGGTAATTAATACCAGCTGAGACAGCAACAGAATCAGAAAGTTTTGTTTCAAATACTAAAAGTTGTCCTAGATCTGTTGAATAGATGTAAGGTGCACTATATTTGGGGATAGTAAAAATAAAAACACTTACTAAAAGAAAAAAAAATATATATGTATGGGGTATATATGTATGGTGTGTTTGTGAGTTTATAGATGTGTAATACCTTGTGAGATGCTTTTTCACTACATGTTTATTTACTGCTAGTACAGTCTTGGTTTGTTGTGGGTTTTTTTCTGTTTTCTTTTTTGTTTTTTTTGTTTGTTTGGTGGTGGTGGTTTGATTTTTGAGTTTCTGTTATCAGTACTGTCAAATTATCACTAAAAATCACAGGTTGAAGTCTCCCTGGAGTTTCCAGGTATAAGTGAGTAAGAGCTGTGATGAAACCACCCAACACCTTTGCTTCGGGTGAGAAATAGAGTAGTCTGTAGAATTAAAAGCAAAACAAAAGAAATCATTCAGTTGAGATGGCAAATAAAGGAACAGCTATGGAAATATAAACTGCACTTGATCAGAACAGGAGAGAGCACAGGAGAGCTGTGAGCCAGCAGTGAGAGCTCCATTCAGATGCTGATATTTTGGTCTGTTTCAGGGCAGAAACACCTTCCCCCATACAATGGAGATAGATTTACAGAATTGCTGATACTGAACAAAAGAACATTTTTCATTTGCTCTTTTTCTGAAGAAAGAAGCTGTACATTTTGCATACAGTTTTCATGTGTGAGTTTTTGTCTGCACAGGGACAGTAAACCAGAGGAGAGAGCAGGCTGCAGTGAAAGGAGCTTCCTCCAGCTGCTTCCATCACAGACCAGAAAACTGTTGCTAACTTTCAGTACCTCTACAGCCAGCAAGTCTTTTGTCCCCAGTATGTCTCCCCTAGTATGATGGAAGGTATGAGAAATGAGGAAAGTAGACTAAAAATGTTATAAAACAATTGTCGCATTCAGTACTAGATGCTGGAGGTGCAGATAGCACTCAAAGCTACAAGTAATTTTCTCAGTGAAAAGGTTCAGTGTCAGAGGCTCAAAAAGTCACAAATTACAATAGTAACACTTGTTGCTTGGAGCACTGAATGCTGTTCCATGGTACAGTCCCAGTCTTCAGGTTGTAAATCCTCCATAAAGGAACTGATCATGTTGGCAGCTATAAAACATCGACTTTACATGGATTTAACCATTATTAATTAATTTTTCTTAGTCAGAGAAAGGAGGAGGGAGGAAAAAGCGGCTATAAGAACTGGGAACAATAAGAGCTGGGCTCTGAGCTACAGGTATAGTGCAGATGGAGAGTGAAATTTGGCTGATCAGAGCACACAGTCTGTGCTGGGTTTGGTCTGTTATCTCAAGACTGAGTTCTGAAGTTTGGGATGCAGGCGCCTCCTGCAGGAAACCTGTTCTGTTTGATGGGGAGGGCTGGAGGCCAGGGAAGGGAAGAGAGTGGTGTTTGTATGATACACAGGTGAGATATTTCATATTCTAGGAGAAGACTTCAGATTTGCAGACATGGATGTGGGACACAATTGTTTTTATCATGTATTCTGGATTAATTTTTAAAAGAGTTTTGCAAGTAAATAGCTCCAAGCACAGTGTATTGAAACTGATGTTTGTTACATTTTCTGTAGGTGACTGACAGTTTAACCAAATTATATCAGGGTTGTTTGTAAACACCCCTGCAAGGCTCCTCACAGCATTGCTCCTTATCCATTCCCCCTTTCACAGCTTTTTAATGCCCTGGGGATTTCCTGACACAGCTGTGCTTCCTCTTCTCTGCTGCTCCCTGTTGTAGGTGCATTGTGCATTGCTTTGCAGTCCAACAGAGGAACCACCAGGCCAGTGCTGATAATCTGGCTGGAAGTGTTTGCCAGCTGGCTGACCCCCAGTGCTGCCTGCCCAGCTCCAAGGAAGTCACACCTGAGAGGATTGGGTGTTGCACGTGAGGTTTTGTCACGTGTTGCAAAGGTTCACTCTAAGAAGTTCTTTAAAAAAAAAAAAAAAATCAGATTTTGTAGCAGGCCTGCGGGTTCCAACATCATCAATGTCCATAAAGACAGAACAAAACCTTTCTCTCTAATAAAAGCAGGTTAAAAATTAAAAATAAGTTTAAAAAAAGTCAGGTTTTAATAAGAAGAATGTAAAATATCTAGAATTATGTTCTAACCATGTCTGTGTGTGGGGAAGCAGAGTGTGTTGGTGTTCTCCTAATTAATATCCAGGAAGAGCTGTGTTCCTGAGCAGGCAGGTGCTGAATGCTGGGACAGGGCTGGTCTCTGGATGCTGCACTGGTGCTCCAGGAACATCCAGTTCTGGAAACAGCTCCTTTTAGTTCAGGAACCAAGGGCAGACTGCTCTTTCTCAACTTTGTCTTTTTGTTTTAATTTTTTTTCTTCAGGGTGTAATGTTTTGCTGTCAGGATGAGGAGCAGGATCCCTGTCATCCTCCTGGCCTGTGGCTCCTTTAACCCCACCACCAACATGCACATGCGTTTGTTTGAGCTGGCCAGAGACCACCTGCACCAGACAGGTCAGTGAGGGCTGGGAAAAGCAAGAAAGAGTTTTAATACTCACTTATATCAACTCTTACTTTTCAGCTGGATTCATTTTAATATTCTTTACTGATATTAATGTAAAGCTTTCATGGGATATTCAGTATAGGAAGTCTGGCATTGCCTCAGTGTATAAGCAAGTATAATGAGTGTTCATGCTAAGAGAGGAAAAGTTTTATCAGCAGTTTGAGGATCCTGTTCATGGCACTGGCAGAACCTTGTAAAATAATATGGTCAATAATTTTGAAATTTAGGAAGATCATTTATGTTCCAATGCCATGCTTTTTTGATAACACTGTGTTTTAATATGAAGAAGAGTTCCAGGTAGCAGTTTTGACAGCTGGGGGAAACTGGAGAAAAGATGTAATGTTAATTATTCATTATCTGTCTTCACTCAGAGGTACTTTATCTATCCTAGAAAAGATCAGAAAAGTGAGTTGCCATCAGGCTAGAAGGTTTTGGCAACAAAAGAGCAAGGTGGTAGCATCAGGAATTTAAAAAAGAATCAGAAATGCTACTGAAAAGCCTTGAACTCTAAGCTTGAGCAGCTCCTTAGTTGCTCAGGGATTTATTTTTTATTTTTTTTTTCATCTGGCAACTAAAATACACCCTTATGTTTCTGGAAGTGGTTGGGAGGGAATGATTATTTGTTGGAATCTGACAGAGGAGTTCCTAGGGTGGAGGTTCAGTAGGAACCTGAACAGCAAATAATAGTGAAAGGAATTTGGCTGTCAAATTGAGCAGGGGGAGAGAACCTGGGAACTCTCTGATGGCAGTGTGCAGTAAAAGCAGCAGCTGCATACTCAGACTATCCTGTGAGGATACTTTGACTGTCATGAGGAGGAACTACAGAGTTGCTCTGAGGGCAGCCTCTACAAGTCTCTGTTTTCCTAGAACTAGATTATTTTGTTGCTCCTGCAGGGCTGGAAATAAAGGATTAAAAAGAGATTTTAATTGATTTTTTTTTTCACTGTAGTTTTTATAACTGATTCTGCTGCCTAGGTATGCAGAGTAGAAAGGTGATATGAGACCAACTGGTAATTCTGTTTAAGTCATAAATTATATTCCAGTAACATTGCTCTTTGCCTTTAAAGAAGGACTGAACTGGGAAATGAATTATTATTCTGTCTGAAACAATTTAATGTCTGGTCTGCTCCAGGGTCAGTTTAGAAAGACTCCACCCCTTACTCAGGGCAGTTTGCGTAAAGTCTAGTAAAAATCATATTAAAAATGAAATTTTGAAAGGTTAAAATGGAAATTGTGCATTATATTACACCTGATGTCAATGCCTAGTTCTGGGTGGGGTGTGACTTACCTTTTGGCTCCTTATTTTAATTTGTGAAGCCTTACAAGTACAAGGGCTTTCTGTGTTAAAGAATACTTCTTTGGTGTCTGGGTTTCCTACAGTGTTGTCTTTGCACTTTCTAAAGGCTTAGCCCAGTGTGGCAGCAAGGTCAGAATCCTCAGTGTGCCTGCAGAAGCTTTACCCATCCCGAGCAGAGGTGGCTGTATATGCAGGAACTCCCAGAGCAGCTGTTTGTGTTTGGATGTGCGGGTACACAGATCCCATCTAGGGCCCCTCCTCGACAGGGAATGTCGTTACTCAAGCACAGGGGCTCGGCAGCATGCTGTAAAAATGACTGATTCTGGATGCCTGATTTATAGCAGAACCATTCCTACCCAGGATATTAATTGGTCATTCTCTCATGGTTTTAGCCCTGTTTCCACTTCTGGCATTATGTCAGGAAGGAGAGGAGAAATTGGAGTTTATTTGCTGAGAAGCAGCAGCAGCCTGGGAGCTGATGGAGGGGCTGGAGAGCAGGGGTTGTCTGACTTGAGGCAGCAGTGATTCCCTTCTCAGAGGGAACAGTGCACCTTGGAGCTGACATCCACACTGGATGCCTGAAATGAGTGAGGAATTAATTAGTGTGAGGGACATGCTTCCTAGGCTTGGGAATGGCTTCTTCCTCCTGCTGCTTCCGTAGTGCTGCTTCATCACAAATCAGGCTGAAAAATGAGTTGAGCCATAGCTTGGCTGGAGTTCAGTCACCAACCCTGGAAGTGTTCGAAGGTCAGGTGGATGCGGCGCTTGGGGACATGTTCTAGTGCTGGCTTACTGGTTGAACTCAGGGATCTTGAAGGGCTTTTCCAACTTCCCCAGTTCCAGGATTTTGTGACTTCAGAGGCAGGTTTCACTGCCATGAATGACATGACTATCCCTGACATGAGTCCTTGACTGACATCTCCAGTAATTCTATCTGCCAGCTCTTTGTACATCACGTCAGTTTCTAATGCTGCCTAATCCTATTTTTCATACTTCCCAATTTAAGTAAGACATTTTATTTGGTTTCTGATACTTTAAGTGCAGTTTCATTACAGCATGTCAAGTAATTCATCCTATTTCTGTTAATATCAGCCAATAAATCTTGTCATGCTGCCTTTTAAATACAACACACATAGCTGTGTGTGCCTGAATGACTCAAATCATTCTGTTTGTCTGGATTTTCTGTCTACTCATTTGAACTTGGCACTTTACTCATCCACAATTTTAGACACAGCTCAAATTTTCTGAGATTCAGTCTTGTTTTAAAATTGTTTTTGGAAACTTGCAGTGACTGTGGCAGATGCCTTTAGAGTCTATTAATGTCTAATGTCGGGCAATTTTACTTCTCTGTGACTGTATTCCTCATTTGACCATAAAGACTAAAGAAATAGTACTAGAATCAATCTATCTGAGGTATTTTTCATCTTGTTTCCCAAGTGTTACCAGTGGAGGATGCTTACATCCCCAAGTTTTCTGGTGAGACCAAAAGGGATGGAGGGCAAAGGAGGGTGTGAAAGACAAGATGTTTTATCTACGGCAAGAAAATGTGAGGGGAAGATGAAGGATGATGAGTTATTATGAAAACTGGGAAAAATGTGACACCATTAATGGGTTCTGTCAAATGCATTCCTGTTCACTGGGTAGGGTAACACCAGGAAGCTGCAGAGCTTCTCTTGGGGGATTTTCCCTTGACACTTAGAGGAAAATGAGTAGTGAACAAGAGTTAAATGTATGGAAGTGTTTCATTTATTTGCTTTTCTGTAGTGATTATTTACCTTTCTTATTTACTTCTGGCATAATTTTTCCCAGTGAATTCCAGACTTACTACCAGAAGTAGTTCCTTTTTAGAAGCCCCACCAAAATACACAAACAATTTTGTATGATATTGGCATTTAGTAATTAAGCTGATTAAGCTTTCCACTTTTCGTGTTGTGTTTGTGACAATTTACAGTGACACCTTGATAACAGAAAACTAAATACCAATTTTCCTTAATAATCTGCTTTAACATGTTTGAGGGACAGTCTTTGATTTATTACTTTTGTTATGTTTAGTTTTCTGAGCACTAGCCAGTTCTCCTAAACAGTTCTTAGAATATAAGAATATAAGTTCATAGCAAGAGGAACTTTTTTGCAGCTTTTGGTAGGTATATTTTGAAAAAGCCACTTGAGTGCCTGGAGGACTTTTACACATATTTAGGGCAAGCAATAATAACATACTACATGATGAAAGCAAATCGAATTCTAGAGAAATAGAATTGGAAGATAATTCTGGACCAAGGATGGTTTGAAGCAACCGGTAATAATTTATGAGAGAGAGAAGATAATGGCAGTGGACATTAAGAAAAACCCAAGGTGATAGAATTTAATGATTTCCTCTTCGCACGCCTGCCAAAACTGAGGGGCATATTTGAACAGGTGAACTTTTAAATTACTGAATAGGAAAGAAGTTATTTAGAGCCAGTAATAAAATTTTTCATCTATTTTAACAGCTAAAGCTTGTATTTCTATGTGGAAGGCTTTTATGCATCCTGTTTGCACAGTGCTGAGTTACTCAGTTGTGAATCTTCTCAGGCCATTCCTGTGTTTGACTCTCTGAAGCGTTACCAACCTTGATTCTTCTCTTCCAGTGGGTTTTATTTTTGCTTTGGAACAAGCTGATATGGCATCAGAATCTCTTATCCCATTTTTGCAGCTCTAGGGCAGACTAGAGACTGAAATCTTCCCATCTCACAAGGATCTGGCAGACCCATATCATTCTTGGTTAGCATGAGCTCACAGAAATATGATTTTTTTCATGTAATATATTCTTCTAAGGTATAAGGGAACAACTTACACCTGTAGAAACTTAAAGAAACTGAAATGTGGAAAATAAAATCATCGTGTAGAAAAAACCTTTTAATAAGGTTAATGTAGTAGTGAATTCAAACTGCAGTTTCCGTCCCTTTAAACCAGAAATTAATTTAAACTGTAATTTCTTTCCCTTTAAATGACAACTAGTTATAGCACTGTATAATATCAGAGTATGAGAGAATAATTGTTTTTCATAAATCAAGTGGAATTATTTCCAATTTCAAATCAAGGGATGGACTTAATTATATACACATCTTTGCATGATTCTGGAAAATTTTATCTTGCTCATTTTGCCTGTAATGAGAATATTTTAAAACAGAGGATGGTTTGAACTGACATCTTAAGAGAATGTAAATCTCATTGAATCTTAATGCTGTTTTTTTTAAGCCAAATCCAATGAAGTTCTTTTGAAAATTTTATTACATCAAAATAAATGTGACATTGCTAGAGCATCATGTAAGAATATTAAATTGTCATGTTCCAGTATCAGAAATGCCAAGGGTATTGTTTTCCTTACAAAGCAATAAAGGTTGCATGCTGCATTGAATTTTCTTTGTTAAAATAATTGAACTGGAAAAAAGGAAGAGGATTTTTTCCTCTTCGGTATCATATTTATCATAGTTATTTAAAATACATGTGTTACATTAGAAATAATTTTGTTCATTTCTGTTCAGTTGAAATACTCTTCCTCTCCTCTCGATTTCTTGAGGCTTGCAGCTTATGGTGGCGCTTTATTTTTGTTTCCTGATTTGGGGCCAGAACTGCAAAATCTAACCAGTCTGTTATGTTAATGATTATGTTGTGTTACAGGGGTAGAAAATCAGGGGCATATTGTCAAATGTATTTAACATGCTGTATTGGTTTGGCATGAGTGGTAAAAACCAATTAGTGATCTGCTTTAAAACTGACAGCCAGGTTGGCCAATTGGATACAAGTGTACACCTCTGGGACACAGGGGTTAAATACAGGTGGGATTTTGGGAAAACCCTCTCTCTTTCTGCTGCGGGCCTGCCATGAGGTAACATTGGAGGAGGGG